>JAVRKA010000845.1:0-46297 GCA_034508555.1 Venustoraphidia nigricollis | reverse complement strand
CTATATTTGAAATGCCTATCGACACCTATATCTGAAATGCCTATCGACACTTATATCTGAAATGCCTATCGACACCTATATCTGAAATGCCTATCGACACCTATATCTGAAATGCCTATCGACACCTATATCTGAAATGCCTATCGACACCTATTTTTGAAATGCCTATCGGAAACTACATCTGAAATGCCTATCAGCACCTATATTTGAAATGCCTATCGGCAACCATATCTGGAATGCCTATCGGCACCTATATTTGAAATGCCTATCGGCTTCTATATCTGAAATGCATATCGGCACCTATTTTTAAAATGCCAATCGGCAACTATATCTGAAATGCCTATCGGCACCTATATCTGAAATGCCTATCGACACCTATATCTGAAATGCCTATCGATACCTATATCTGAAATGCCTATCGACACCTATATCTGAAATGCCTATCGACACCTATATCTGAAATGCCTATCGACACCTATATCTGAAATGCCTATCGACACCTATATCTGAAATGCCTATCGACACCTATATCTGAAATGCCTATCGACACCTATTTTTGAAATGCCTATCGGAAACTACATCTGAAATGCCTATCAGCACCTATATTTGAAATGCCTATCGGCAATCATATCTGAAATGCCTATCGACACCTATATCTGAAATGCCTATCGACACCTATATCTAAAATGCCTATCGACACCTATATCTGAAATGCCTATCGACACCTATATCTGAAATGCCTATCGACACCTATATCTGAAATGCCTATCGACACCTATTTTTGAAATGCCTATCGGAAACTACATCTGAAATGCCTATCAGCACCTATATTTGAAATGCCTATCGGCAACCATATCTGGAATGCCTATCGGCACCTATATTTGAAATGCCTATCGGCTTCTATATCTGAAATGCCTATCGGCACCTATTTTTAAAATGCCAATCGGCAACTATATCTGAAATGCCTATCGGCACCTATATCTGAAATGCCTATCGACACCTATATCTGAAATGCCTATCGACACCTATACCTGAAATGCCTATCGACACCTATATCTGAAATGCCTATCGACACCTATATCTGAAATGCCTATCGACACCTATATCTGAAATGCCTATCGACACCTATATCTGAAATGCCTATCGACACTTATATCTGAAATGCCTATCGACACCTATTTTTGAAATGCCTATCGGAAACTACATCTGAAATGCCTATCAGCACCTATATTTGAAATGCCTATCGGCAACCATATCTGGAAATCCTATCGGCACCTATATTTGAAATGCCTATCGGCTTCTATATCTGAAATGCCTATCGGCACCTATTTTTAAAATGCCAATCGGCAACTATATCTGAAATGCCTATCGACACCTATATCTGAAATGCCTATCGACACCTATATCTGAAATGCCTATCGACACCTCTATCTGAAATGCCTATCGACCCCTATATCTGAAATGCCTATCGACACCTATATCTGAAATGCCTATCGACACCTATATCTGAAATGCCTATCGACACCTATATCTGAAATGCCTATCGACACCTATATCTGAAATGCCTATCGACACCTATATCTGAAATGCCTATCGACACCTATATCTGAAATGCCTATTGACACCTATATCTGAAATGCCTATCGACACCTATATCTGAAATGCCTATCGACACCTATATCTGAAATGCCTATCGACACCTATATCTGAAATGCCTATCGACACCTATATCTGAAATGCCTATCGACACCTATTTTTGAAATGCCTATCGGAAACTACATCTGAAATGCCTATCAGCACCTATATTTGAAATGCCTATCGGCAACCATATCTGGAATGCCTATCGGCACCTATATTTGAAAAGCCTATCGGCTTCTATATCTGAAATGCCTATCGGCACCTATTTTTAAAATGCCAATCGGCAACTATATCTGAAATGCCTATCGGCACCTATATCTGAAATGCCTATCGACGCCTATATCTGAAATGCCTATCGACACCTATATCTGAAATGCCTATCGACACCTATATCTGAAATGCCTATCGACACCTATATCTGAAATGCCTATCGACACCTATATCTGAAATGCCTATCGACACTTATATCTGAAATGCCTATCGACACCTATTTTTGAAATGCCTATCGGAAACTACATCTGAAATGCCTATCAGCACCTATATTTGAAATGCCTATCGGCAACCATATCTGGATTGCCTATCGGCACCTATATTTGAAATGCCTATCGGCTTCTATATCTGAAATGCCTATCGGCACCTATTTTTAAAATGCCAATCGGCAACTATATCTGAAATGCCTATCGGCACCTATATCTGAAATGCCTATCGACACCTATATCTGAAATGCCTATCGAAACCTATATCTGAAATGCCTATCGACACCTATTTTTGAAATGCCTATCGGAAACTACATCTGAAATGCCTATCAGCACCTATATTTGAAATGCCTATCGGCAATCATATCTGAAATGCCTATCGACACCTATATCTGAAATGCCTATCGGCACCTATTTTTAAAATGCCAATCGGCAACTATATCTGAAATGCCTATCGGCACCTATATCTGAAATGCCTATCGACACCTATATCTGAAATGCCTATCGACACCTATATCTGAAATGCCTATCGACACCTATATCTGAAATGCCTATCGACACCTATATCTGAAATGCCTATCGACACCTATATCTGAAATGCCTATCGACACCTATATCTGAAATGCCTATCGACACCTATATCTGAAATGCCTATCGACACCTATATCTGAAATGCCTATCGACACCTATTTTTGAAATGCCTATCGGAAACTACATCTGAAATGTCTATCAGCACCTATATTTGAAATGCCTATCGGCAACCATATCTGGAATGCCAATCGGCACCTATATTTGAAATGCCTATCGGCTTCTATATCTGAAATGCCTATCGGCACCTATTTTTAAAATGCCAATCGGCAACTATATCTGAAATGCCTATCGGCACCTATATCTGAAATGCCTATCGACACCTATATCTGAAATGCCTATCGACACCTATATCTGAAATGCCTATCGACACCTATATCTGAAATGCCTATCGACACCTATATCTGAAATGCCTATCGACACCTATATCTGAAATGCCTATCGACACCTATATCTGAAATGCCTATCGACACCTATATCTGAAATGCCTATCGACACCTATATCTGAAATGCCTATCGACACCTATTTTTGAAATGCCTATCGGAAACTACATCTGAAATGCCTATCAGCACCTATATTTGAAATGCCTATCGGCAACCATATCTGGAATGCCTATCGGCACCTATATTTGAAATGCCTATCGGCTTCTATATCTGAAATGCCTATCGGCACCTATTTTTAAAATGCCAATCGGCAACTATATCTGAAATGCCTATCGGCACCTATATCTGAAATGCCTATCGACACCTATATCTGAAATGCCTATCGACACCTATATCTGAAATGCCTATCGACACCTATATCTGAAATGCCTATCGACACCTATATCTGAAATGCCTATCGACACCTATATCTGAAATGCCTATCGACACCTATATCTGAAATGCCTATCGACACCTATATCTGAAATGCCTATCGACACCTATATCTGAAATGCCTATCGACACCTATTTTTGAAATGCCTATCGGAAACTACATCTGAAATGCCTATCAGCACCTATATTTGAAATGCCTATCGGCAACCATATCTGGAATGCCTATCGGCACCTATATTTGAAATGCCTATCGGCTTCTATATCTGAAATGCCTATCGGCACCTATTTTTAAAATGCCAATCGGCAACTATATCTGAAATGCCTATCGGCACCTATATCTGAAATGCCTATCGACACCTATATCTGAAATGCCTATCGACACCTATATCTGAAATGCCTATCGACACCTATATCTGAAATGCCTATCGACACCTATATCTGAAATGCCTATCGACACCTATATCTGAAATGCCTATCGACACTTATATCTGAAATGCCTATCGACACCTATTTTTGAAATGCCTATCGGAAACTACATCTGAAATGCCTATCAGCACCTATATTTGAAATGCCTATCGGCTTCTATATCTGAAATGCCTATCGGCACCTATTTTTAAAATGCCAATCGGCAACTATATCTGAAATGCCTATCGGCACCTATATCTGAAATGCCTATCGACACCTATATCTGAAATGCCTATCGAAACCTATATCTGAAATGCCTATCGACACCTATATCTGAAATGCCTATCGACACCTATATCTGAAATGCCTATCGACACCTATATCTGAAATGCCTATCGACACCTATATCTGAAATGCCTATCGACACCTATATCTGAAATGCCTATCGACACCTATATCTGAAATGCCTATCGACACCTATATCTGAAATGCCTATCGAAACCTATATCTGAAATGCCTATCGACACCTATATCTGAAATGCCTATCGACACCTATATCTGAAATGCCTATCGACACCTATATCTGAAATGCCTATCGACACTTATTTTTGAAATGCCTATCGGAAACTACATCTGAAATGCCTATCAGCACCTACATTTGAAATGCCTATCGGCAACCATATCTGGAATGCCTATCGGCACCTATATTTGAAATGCCTATCGGCTTCTATATCTGAAATGCCTATCGGCACCTATTTTTAAAATGCCAATCGGCAACTATATCTGAAATGCCTATCGGCACCTATATCTGAAATGCCTATCGACACCTATATCTGAAATGCCTATCGAAACCTATATCTGAAATGCCTATCGACACCTATATCTGAAATGCCTATCGACACCTATATTTGAAATGCCTATCGACACCTATATCTGAAATGCCTATCGACACCTATATCTGAAATGCCTATCGACACTTATATCTGATATGCCTATCGACACCTATTTTTGAAATGCCTATCGGAAACTACATCTGAAATGCCTATCAGCACCTATATTTGAAATGCCTATCGGCAACCATATCTGGAATGCCTATCGGCACCTATATTTGAAATGCCTATCGGCTTCTATATCTGAAATGCCTATCGGCACCTATTTTTAAAATGCCAATCGGCAACTATATCTAAAATGCCTATCGGCACCTATATCTGAAATGCCTATCGACACCTAAATCTGAAATGCCTATCGACCCCTATATCTGAAATGCCTATCGACACCTATATCTGAAATGCCTATCGACACCTATATCTGAAATGCCTATCGACACCTATATCTGAAATGCCTATCGACACCTATATCTGAAATGCCTATCGACACCTATATCTGAAATGCCTATCGACACCTATTTTTGAAATGCCTATCGGAAACTACATCTGAAATGCCTATCAGCACCTATATTTGAAATGCCTATCGGCAACCATATCTGGAATGCCTATCGGCACCTATATTTGAAATGCCTATCGGCTTCTATATCTGAAATGCCTATCGGCACCTATTTTTAAAATGCCAATCGGCAACTATATCTGAAATGCCTATCGGCACCTATATCTGAAATGCCTATCGACACCTATATCTGAAATGCCTATCGACACTTATACCTGAAATGCCTATCGACACCTATATCTGAAATGCCTATCGACACCTATATCTGAAATGCCTATCGACACCTATATCTGAAATGCCTATCGACACCTATATCTGAAATGCCTATCGACACTTATATCTGAAATGCCTATCGACACCTATTTTTGAAATGCCTATCGGAAACTACATCTGAAATGCCTATCAGCACCTATATTTGAAATGCCTATCGGCAACCATATCTGGAATGCCTATCGGCACCTATATTTGAAATGCCTATCGGCTTCTATATCTGAAATGCCTATCGGCACCTATTTTTAAAATGCCAATCGGCAACTATATCTGAAATGCCTATCGACACCTATATCTGAAATGCCTATCGACACCTATATCTGAAATGCCTATCGACACCTATATCTGAAATGCCTATCGACCCCTATATCTGAAATGCCTATCGACACCTATATCTGAAATGCCTATCGACACCTATATCTGAAATGCCTATCGACACCTATATCCGAAATGCCTATCGACACCTATATCTGAAATGCCTATCGACACCTATATCTGAAATGCCTATCGACACCTATATCTGAAATGCCTATTGACACCTATATCTGAAATGCCTATCGACACCTATATCTGAAATGCCTATCGACACCTATATCTGAAATGCCTATCGACACCTATATCTGAAATGCCTATCGACACCTATATCTGAAATGCCTATCGACACCTATATCTGAAATGCCTATCGACACCTATTTTTGAAATGCCTATCGGAAACTACATCTGAAATGCCTATCAGCACCTATATTTGAAATGCCTATCGGCAACCATATCTGGAATGCCTATCGGCACCTATATTTGAAAAGCCTATCGGTTTCTATATCTGAAATGCCTATCGGCACCTATTTTTAAAATGCCAATCGGCAACTATATCTGAAATGCCTATCGGCACCTATATCTGAAATGCCTATCGACACCTATATCTGAAATGCCTATCGACACCTATATCTGAAATGCCTATCGACACCTATATCTGAAATGCCTATCGACACCTATATCTGAAATGCCTATCGACACCTATATCTGGAATGCCTATCGACACCTATATCTGAAATGCCTATCGACACTTATATCTGAAATGCCTATCGACACCTATTTTTGAAATGCCTATCGGAAACTACATCTGAAATGTCTATCAGCACCTATATTTGAAATGCCTATCGGCAACCATATCTGGAATGCCTATCGGCACCTATATTTGAAATGCCTATCGGCTTCTATATCTGAAATGCCTATCGGCACCTGTTTTTAAAATGCCAATCGGCAACTATATCTGAAATGCCTATCGGCGCCTATATCTGAAATGCCTATCGACACCTATATCTGAAATGCCTATCGACCCCTATATCTGAAATGCCTATCGACACCTATATCTAAAATGCCTATCGACACCTATATCTGAAATGCCTATCGACACCTATATCTGAAGTGCCTATCGACACCTATATCTGAAATGCCTATCGACACCTATATCTGAAATGCCTATCGACACCTATTTTTGAAATGCCTATCGGAAACTACATCTAAAATGCCTATCAGCACCTATATTTGAAATGCCTATCGGCAACCATATCTGGATTGCCTATCGGCACCTATATTTGAAATGCCTATCGGCTTCTATATCTGAAATGCCTATCGGCACCTATTTTTAAAATGCCAATCGGCAACTATATCTGAAATGCCTATCGGCACCTATATCTGAAATGCCTATCGACACCTATATCTGAAATGCCTATCGAAACCTATATCTGAAATGCCTATCGACACCTATATCTGAAATGCCTATCGACACCTATATCTGAAATGCCTATCGACACCTATATCTGAAATGCCTATCGACACCTATATCTGAAATGCCTATCGACACCTATATCTGAAATGCCTATCGACACCTATATCTGAAATTTTATCGACACCTATATCTGAAATGCCTATCGGCACCTATTTTTAAAATGCCAATCGGCAACTATATCTGAAATGCCTATCGGCACCTATATCTGAAATGCCTATCGACACCTATATCTGAAATGCCTATCGACACCTATATTTGAAATGCCTATCGACACCTATATCTGAAATGCCTATCGACACCTATATCTGAATTGCCTATCGACACCTATATCTGAAATGCCTATCGACACCTATATCTGAAATGCCTATCGACACCTATATCTGAAATGCCTATCGACACCTATATCTGAAATGCCTATCGACACCTATTTTTGAAATGCCTATCGGAAACTACATCTGAAATGCCTATCAGCACCTATATTTGAAATGCCTATCGGCAACCATATCTGGAATGCCAATCGGCACCTATATTTGAAATGCCTATCGGCTTCTATATCTGAAATGCCTATCGTCACCTATTTTTAAAATGCCAATCGGCAACTATATCTGAAATGCCTATCGGCACCTATATCTGAAATGTCTATCGACACCTATATCTGAAATGCCTATCGACACCTATATCTGAAATGCCTATCGACACCTATATCTGAAATGCCTATCGACACCTATATCTGAAATGCCTATCGACACCTATATCTGAAATGCCTATCGACACCTATATCTGAAATGCCTATCGACACCTATATCTGAAATGCCTATCGACACCTATATCTGAAATGCCTATCGACACCTATTTTTGAAATGCCTATCGGAAACTACATCTGAAATGCCTATCAGCACCTATATTTGAAATGCCTATCGGCAACCATATCTGGAATGCCTATCGGCACCTATATTTGAAATGCCTATCGGCTTCTATATCTGAAATGCCTATCGGCACCTATTTTTAAAATGCCAATCGGCAACTATATCTGAAATGCCTATCGGCACCTATATCTGAAATGCCTATCGACACCTATATCTGAAATGCCTATCGACACCTATATCTGAAATGCCTATCGACACCTATATCTGAAATGCCTATCGACACCTATATCTGAAATGCCTATCGACACCTATATCTGAAATGCCTATCGACACCTATATCTGAAATGCCTATCGACACCTATTTTTGAAATGCCTATCGGAAACTACATCTGAAATGCCTATCAGCACCTATATTTGAAATGCCTATCGGCAACCATATCTGGAATGCCTATCGGCACCTATATTTGAAATGCCTATCGGCTTCTATATCTGAAATGCCTATCGGCACCTATTTTTAAAATGCCAATCAGCAACTATATCTGAAATGCCTATCGGCACCTATATCTGAAATGCCTATCGACACCTATAACTGAAATGCCTATCGACACCTATATCTGAAATGCCTATCGACACCTATATCTGAAATGCCTATCGACACCTATATCTGAAATGCCTATCGACACCTATATCTGAAATGCCTATCGGCACCTATTTTTAAAATGCCAATCGGCAACTATATCTGAAATGCCTATCGACACCTATATCTGAAATGCCTATCGACACCTATATCTGAAATGCCTATCGACACCTATATCTGAAATGCCTATCGACCCCTATATCTGAAATGCCTATCGACACCTATATCTGAATTGCCTATCGACACCTATATCTGAAATGCCTATCGACACCTATATCTGAAATGCCTATCGACACCTATATCTGAAATGCCTATCGACACCTATATCTGAAATGCCTATCGACACCTATATCTGAAATGCCTATTGACACCTATATCTGAAATGCCTATCGACACCTATATCTGAAATGCCTATCGACACCTATATCTGAAATGCCTATCGACACCTATATCTGAAATGCCTATCGACACCTATATCTGAAATGCCTATCGACACCTATATCTGAAATGCCTATCGACACCTATATCTGAAATGCCTATCGACACCTATATCTGAAATGCCTATCGACACCTATATCTGAAATGCCTATCGACACTTATATCTGAAATGCCTATCGACACCTATTTTTGAAATGCCTATCGGAAACTACATCTGAAATGTCTATCAGCACCTATATTTGAAATGCCCATCGGCAACCATATCTGGAATGCCTATCGGCACCTATATTTGAAATGCCTATCGGATTCTATATCTGAAATGCCTATCGGCACCTGTTTTAAAAATGCCAATCGGCAACTATATCTGAAATGCCTATCGACACCTATATCTGAAATGCCTATCGACCCCTATATCTGAAATGCCTATCGACACCTATATCTAAAATGCCTATCGACACCTATATCTGAAATGCCTATCGACACCTATATCTGAAATGCCTATCGACACCTATATCTGAAATGCCTATCGACACCTATATCTGCATTGCCTATCGACACCTATTTTTGAAATGCCTATCGGAAACTACATCTGAAATGCCTATCAGCACCTATATTTGAAATGCCTATCGGCAACCATATCTGGATTGCCTATCGGCACCTATATTTGAAATGCCTATCGGCTTCTATATCTGAAATGCCTATCGGCACCTATTTTTAAAATGCCAATCGGCAACTATATCTGAAATGCCTATCGGCACCTATATCTGAAATGCCTATCGACACCTATATCTGAAATGCCTATCGAAACCTATATCTGAAATGCCTATCGACACCTATATCTGAAATGCCTATCGACACCTATATCTGAAATGCCTATCGACACCTATATCTGAAATGCCTATCGACACCTATATCTGAAATGCCTATCGACACCTATATCTGAAATGCCTATCGACACCTATATCTGAAATGCCTATCGACACCTATTTTTGAAATGCCTATCGGAAACTACATCTGAAATGCCTATCAGCACCTATATTTAAAATGCCTATCGGCAATCATATCTGAAATGCCTATCGACACCTATATCTGAAATGCCTATCGACACCTATATCTGAAATGCCTATCGACACCTATATCTGAAATGCCTATCGGCACCTATTTTTAAAATGCCAATCGGCAACTATATCTGAAATGCCTATCGGCACCTATATCTGAAATGCCTATCGACACCTATATCTGAAATGCCTATCGACACCTATATCTGAAATGCCTATCGACACCTATATCTGAAATGCCTATCGACACCTATATCTGAATTGCCTATCGACACCTATATCTGAAATGCCTATCGACACCTATATCTGAAATGCCTATCGACACCTATATCTGAAATGCCTATCGACACCTATATCTGAAATGCCTATCGACACCTATTTTTGAAATGCCTATCGGAAACTACATCTGAAATGCCTATCAGCACCTATATTTGAAATGCCTATCGGCAACCATATCTGGAATGCCAATCGGCACCTATATTTGAAATGCCTATCGGCTTCTATATCTGAAATGCCTATCGTCACCTATTTTTAAAATGCCAATCGGCAACTATATCTGAAATGCCTATCGGCACCTATATCTGAAATGTCTATCGACACCTATATCTGAAATGCCTATCGACACCTATATCTGAAATGCCTATCGACACCTATATTTGAAATGCCTATCGACACCTATATCTGAAATGCCTATCGACACCTATATCTGAAATGCCTATCGACACCTATATCTGAAATGCCTATCGACACCTATATCTGAAATGCCTATCGACACCTATATCTGAAATGCCTATCGACACCTATTTTTGAAATGCCTATCGGAAACTACATCTGAAATGCCTATCAGCACCTATATTTGAAATGCCTATCGGCAACCATATCTGGAATGCCTATCGGCACCTATATTTGAAATGCCTATCGGCTTCTATATCTGAAATGCCTATCGGCACCTATTTTTAAAATGCCAATCGGCAACTATATCTGAAATGCCTATCGGCACCTATATCTGAAATGCCTATCGACACCTATATCTGAAATGCCTATCGACACCTATATCTGAAATGCCTATCGACACCTATATCTGAAATGCCTATCGACACCTATATCTGAAATGCCTATCGACACCTATATCTGAAATGCCTATCGACACCTATATCTGAAATGCCTATCGACACCTATATCTGAAATGCCTATCGACACCTATATCTGAAATGCCTATCGACACCTATTTTTGAAATGCCTATCGGAAACTACATCTGAAATGCCTATCAGCACCTATATTTGAAATGCCTATCGGCAACCATATCTGGAATGCCTATCGGCACCTATATTTGAAATGCCTATCGGCTTCTATATCTGAAATGCCTATCGGCACCTATTTTTAAAATGCCAATCGGCAACTATATCTGAAATGCCTATCGGCACCTATATCTGAAATGCCTATCGACACCTATATCTGAAATGCCTATCGACACCTATATCTGAAATGCCTATCGACACCTATATCTGAAATGCCTATCGACACCTATATCTGAAATGCCTATCGACACCTATATCTGAAATGCCTATCGACACTTATATCATAAATGCCTATCGACACCTATTTTTGAAATGCCTATCGGAAACTACATCTGAAATGCCTATCAGCACCTATATTTGAAATGCCTATCGGCAACCATATCTGGAATGCCTATCGGCACCTATATTTGAAATGCCTATCGGCTTCTATATCTGAAATGCCTATCGGCACCTATTTTTAAAATGCCAATCGGCAACTATATTTGAAATGCCTATCGGCACCTATATCTGAAATGCCTATCGACACCTATATCTGAAATGCCTATCGACCCCTATATCTGAAATGCCTATCGACACCTATATCTGAATTGCCTATCGACACCTATATCTGAAATGCCTATCGACACCTATATCTGAAATGCCTATCGACACCTATATCTGAAATGCCTATCGACACCTATATCTGAAATGCCTATCGACACCTATTTTTGAAATGCCTATCGGAAACTACATCTGAAATGCCTATCAGCACTTATATTTGAAATGCCTATCGGCAATCATATCTGAAATGCCTATCGACACCTATATCTGAAATGCCTATCGACACCTATATCTGAAATGCCTATCGACACCTATATCTGAAATGCCTATCGACACCTATATCTGAAATGCCTATCGACACCTATATCTGAAATGCCTATCGACACCTATTTTTGAAATGCCTATCGGAAACTACATCTGAAATGCCTATCAGCACCTATGTTTGAAATGCCTATCGGCAACCATATCTGGAATGCCTATCGGCACCTATATTTGAAATGCCTATCGGCTTCTATATCTGAAATGCCTATCGGCACCTATTTTTAAAATGCCAATCGGCAACTATATCTGAAATGCCTATCGGCACCTATATCTGAAATGCCTATCGACACCTATATCTGAAATGCCTATCGACACCTATATCTGAAATGCCTATCGACACCTATATCTGAAATGCCTATCGACACCTATATCTGAAATGCCTATCGACACCTATATCTGAAATGCCTATCGACACCTATATCTGAAATGCCTAACGACACTTATATCTGAAATGCCTATCGACACCTATTTTTGAAATGCCTATCGGAAACTAAATCTGAAATGCCTATCAGCACCTATATTTGAAATGCCTATCGGCAACCATATCTGGAATGCCTATCGGCACCTATATTTGAAATGCCTATCGGCTTCTATATCTGAAATGCCTATCGGCACCTATTTTTAAAATGCCCATCGGCAACTATATCTAAAATGCCTATCGGCACCTATATCTGAAATGCCTATCGACACCTAAATCTGAAATGCCTATCGACCCCTATATCTGAAATGCCTATCGACACCTATATCTGAAATGCCTATCGACCCCTATATCTGAAATGCCTATCGACACCTATATCTGAAATGCCTATCGACACCTATATCTGAAATGCCTATCGACACCTATATCTGAAATGCCTATCGACACCTATATCTGAAATGCCTATCGACACCTATATCTGAAATGCCTATCGACACCTATTTTTGAAATGCCTATCGGAAACTACATCTGAAATGCCTATCAGCACCTATATTTGAAATGCCTATCGGCAACCATATCTGGAATGCCTATCGGCACCTATATTTGAAATGCCTATCGGCTTCTATATCTGAAATGCCTATCGGCACCTATTTTTAAAATGCCAATCGGCAACTACATCTGAAATGCCTATCGGCACCTATATCTGAAATGCCTATCGACACCTTTATCTGAAATGCCTATCGACACCTATATCTGAAATGCCTATCGACACCTATATCTGAAATACCTATCGACACCTATATCTGAAATGCCTATCGACACCTATATCTCAAATGCCTATCGACACCTATATCTGAAATGCCTATCGACACCTATATCTGAAATGCCTATCGACATCTATATCTGAAATGCCTATCGACACCTATTTTTGAAATGCCTATCGGAAACTACATCTGAAATGCCTATCAGCACCTATATTTGAAATGCCTATCGGCAATCATATCTGGAATGCCTATCGGCACCTATATTTGAAATGCCTATCGGCTTCTATATCTGAAATGCCTATCGGCACCTATTTTTAAAATGCCAATCGGCAACTATATCTGAAATGCCTATCGGCACCTATATCTGAAATGCCTATCGACACCTATATCTAAAATGCCTATCGACACCTATATCTGAAATGCCTATCGACACCTATATCTGAAATGCCTATCGACACCTATATCTGAAATGCCTATCGACACCTATATCTAAAATGCCTATCGACACCTATTTTTGAAATGCCTATCGGAAACTACATCTGAAATGCCTATCAGCACCTATATTTGAAATGCCTATCGGCAACCATATCTGGAATGCCTATCGGCACCTATATTTAAAATGCCTATCGGCTTCTATATCTGAAATGCCTATCGGCACCTATTTTTAAAATGCCAATCGGCAACTATATCTGAAATGCCTATCGACCCCTATATCTGAAATGCCTATCGACACCTATATCTGAAATGCCTATCGACACCTATATCTGAAATGCCTATCGACACCTATATCTGAAATGCCTATCGACACCTATATCTGAAATGCCTATCGACACCTATATCTGAAATGCCTATCGACACCTATTTTTGAAATGCCTATCGGAAACTACATCTGAAATGCCTATCAGCACCTATATTTGAAATGCCTATCGGCAACCATATCTGGAATGCCTATCGGCACCTATATTTGAAATGCCTATCGGCTTCTATATCTGAAATGCCTATCGGCACCTATTTTTAAAATGCCAATCGGCAACTATATCTGAAATGCCTATCGGCACCTATATCTGAAATGCCTATCGACACCTATACCTGAAATGCCTATCGACACCTATATCTGAAATGCCTATCGACACCTATATCTGAAATGCCTATCGACACCTAAAACTGAAATGCCTATCGACACCTATATCTGTAATGCCTATCGACACCTATATCTGAAATGCCTATCGACACCTATATCTGAAATGCCTATCGACACCTATATCTGAAATGCCTATCGACACCTATTTTTGAAATGCCTATCGGAAACTACATCTGAAATGCCTATCAGCACCTATATTTGAAATGCCTATCGGCAACCATATCTGGAATGCCTATCGGCACCTAAATTTGAAATGCCTATCGGCTTCTATATCTGAAATGCCTATCGGCACCTATTTTTAAAATGCCAATCGGCAACTATATCTGAAATGCCTATCGGCACCTATATCTGAAATGCCTATCGACACCTATATCTGAAATGCCTATCGACACCTATATCTGAAATGCCTATCGACACCTATATCTGAAATGCCTATCGACACTTATATCTGAAATGCCTATCGACACCTATTTCTGAAATGCCTATCGACACCTATATCTGAAATGCCTATCGACACCTATATCTGAAATGCCTATCGACCCCTATTTTTGAAATGCCTATCGGAAACTACATCTAAAATGCTTATCAGCACCTATATTTGAAATGCCTATCGGCAACCATATCTGGAATGCCTATCGGCACATATATTTGAAGTGCCTATCGGCTTCTATATCTGAAATGCCTATCGGCACCTATATCTGAAATGCCTATCGACACCTATATCTAAAATGCCTATCGACACCTATATCTGAAATGCCTATCGACACCTATATCTGAAATGCCTATCGACACCTATATCTGAAATGCCTATCGACACCTATATCTGAAATGCCTATCGACACCTATATCTGAAATGCCTATCGACACCTATATCTGAAATGCCTATCGACACCTATATCTGAAATGCCTATCGACACCTATATCTGAAATGCCTATCGACACCTATATCTGAAATGCCTATCGACACCTATTTTTGAAATGCCTATCGGAAACTACATCTGAAATGCCTATCAGCACCTATATTTGAAATGCCTATCGGCAACCATATCTGGAATGCTTATCGGCACCTATATTTGAAATGCCTATCGGCTTCTATATCTGAAATGCCTATCGGCACCTATTTTTAAAATGCCAATCGGCAACTATATCTGAAATGCCTATCGGCACCTATATCTGAAATGCCTATCGACACCTATATCTAAAATGCCTATCAAAACCTATATCTGAAATGCCTATCGACACCTATATCTGAAATGCCTATCGACACCTATATCTGAAATGCCTATCGACACCTATATCTGAAATGCCTATCGACACCTATATCTGAAATGCCTATCGACACCTATATCTGAAATGCCTATCGACACCTATTTTTGAAATGCCTATCGGAAACTACATCTGAAATGCCTATCAGCACCTATATTTGAAATGCCTATCGGCAACCATATCTGGAATGCCTATCGGCACCTATATTTGAAATGCCTATCGGCTTCTATATCTGAAATGCCTATCGGCACCTATTTTTAAAATGCCAATCGGCAACTATATCTGAAATGCCTATCGGCACCTATATCTGAAATGCCTATCGACACCTATATCTGAAATGCCTATCGACACCTATATCTGAAATGCCTATCGACACCTATATCTGAAATGCCTATCGACACCTATATCTGAAATGCCTATCGACACCTATATCTGAAATGCCTATCGACACCTATATCTGAAATGCCTATCGACACCTATATCTGAAATGCCTATCGACACCTATATCTGAAATGCCTATCGACACCTATTTTTGAAATGCCTATCGGAAACTACATCTGAAATGCCTATCAGCACCTATATTTGAAATGCCTATCGGCAACCATATCTGGAATGCTTATCGGCACCTATATTTGAAATGCCTATCGGCTTCTATATCTGAAATGCCTATCGGCACCTATTTTTAAAATGCCAATCGGCAACTATATCTGAAATGCCTATCGGCACCTATATCTGAAATGCCTATCGACACCTATATCTAAAATGCCTATCAAAACCTATATCTGAAATGCCTATCGACACCTATATCTGAAATGCCTATCGACACCTATATCTGAAATATTTATCGACACCTATATCTGAAATGCCTATCGACACCTATATCTGAAATGCCTATCGACACCTATATCTGAAATGCCTATCGACACCCATTTTTGAAATGCCTATCGGAAACTACATCTGAAATGCCTATCAGCACCTATATTTGAAATGCCTATCGGCAACCATATCTGGAATGCCTATCGGCACCTATATTTGAAATGCCTATCGGCTTCTATATCTGAAATGCCTATCGGCACCTATTTTTAAAATGCCAATCGGCAACTACATCTGAAATGCCTATCGGCACCTATATCTGAAATGCCTATCGACACCTTTATCTGAAATGCCTATCGACACCTATATCTGAAATGCCTATCGACACCTATATCTGAAATACCTATCGACACCTATATCTGAAATGCCTATCGACACCTATATCTGAAATGCCTATCGACACCTATATCTGAAATGCCTATCGACACCTATATCTGAAATGCCTATCGACACCTATATCTGAAATGCCTATCGACACCTATTTTTGAAATGCCTATCGGAAACTACATCTGAAATGCCTATCAGCACCTATATTTGAAATGCCTATCGGCAACCATATCTGGAATGCCTATCGGCACCTATATTTGAAATGCCTATCGGCTTCTATATCTGAAATGCCTATCGGCACCTATTTTTAAAATGCCAATCGGCAACTATATCTGAAATGCCTATCGGCACCTATATCTGAAATGCCTATCGGCACCTATTTTTAAAATGCCAATCGGCAACTATATCTGAAATGCCTATCGACACCTTTATCTGAAATGCCTATCGACACCTATATCTGAAATGCCTATCGACACCTATATCTGAAATACCTATCGACACCTATATCTGAAATGCCTATCGACACCTATATCTGAAATGCCTATCGACACCTATATCTGAAATGCCTATCGACACCTATATCTGAAATGCCTATCGACACCTATATCTGAAATACCTATCGACACCTATATCTGAAATGCCTATCGACACCTATATCTGAAATGCCTATCGACACCTATATCTGAAATGCCTATCGACACCTATATCTGAAATGCCTATCGACACCTATATCTGAAATGCCTATCGACACCTATATCTGAAATGCCTATCGACACCTATTTTTGAAATGCCTATCGGAAACTACATCTGAAATGCCTATCAGTACCTATATTTGAAATGCCTATCGGCAACCATATCTGGAATGCCTATCGGCACCTATATTTGAAATCCCTATCAGCTTCTATATCTGAAATGCCTATCGGCACCTATTTTTAAAATGCCAATCGGCAACTATATCTGAAATGTATATCGACACCTATATCTGAAATGCCTATCGACACCTATATCTGAAATGCCTATCGACACCTATATCTGAAATGCCTATCGACACCTATATCTGAAATGCCTATCGACACCTATTTTTGAAATGCCTATCGGAAACTACATCTGAAATGCCTATCAGCACCTATATTTGAAATGCCTATCGGCAACCATATCTGGAATGCCTATCGGCACCTATATTTAAAATGCCTATCGGCTTCTATATCTGAAATGCCTATCGGCACCTATTTTTAAAATGCCAATCGGCAACTATATCTGAAATGCCTATCGGCACCTATATCTGAAATGCTTTTCGACACCTATATCTGAAATGCCTATCGACCCCTATATCTGAAATGCCTATCGACACCTATATCTGAAATGCCTATCGACACCTATATCTGAAATGCCTATCGACACCTATATCTGAAATGCCTATCGACACCTATATCTGAAATGCCTATCGACACCTATATCTGAAATGCCTATCGACACCTATTTTTGAAATGCCTATCGGAAACTACATCTGAAATGCCTATCAGCACCTATATTTGAAATGCCTATCGGCAACCATATCTGGAATGCCTATCGGCACCTATATTTGAAATGCCTATCGGCTTCTATATCTGAAATGCCTATCGGCACCTATTTTTAAAATGCCAATCGGCAACTATATCTGAAATGCCTATCGGCACCTATATCTGAAATGCCTATCGACACCTATACCTGAAATGCCTATCGACACCTATATCTGAAATGCCTATCGACACCTATATCTGAAATGCCTATCGACACCTATATCTGAAATGCCTATCGACACCTATTCCTGAAATGCCTATCGACACCTATATCTGAAATGCCTATCGACACCTATATCTGAAATGCCTATCGACACTTATATCTGAAATGCCTATCGACACCTATTCCTGAAATGCCTATCGACACCTATATCTGAAATGCCTATCGACACCTATATCTGAAATGCCTATCGACACCTATATCTGAAATGCCTATCGACACCTATATCTGAAATGCCTATCGACACCTATTTTTGAAATGCCTATCGGAAACTACATCTGAAATGCCTATCAGCACCTATATTTGAAATGCCTATCGGCAACCATATCTGGAATGCCTATCGGCACCTATATTTGAAGTGCCTATCGGCTTCTATATCTGAACTGCCTATCGGCACCTATTTTTAAAATGCCAATCGGCAACTATATCTGAAATGCCTATCGGCACCTATATCTGAAATGCCTATCGACACCTATATCTAAAATGCCTATCGACACCTATATCTGAAATGCCTATCGACACCTATATCTGAAATGCCTATCGACACCTATATCTGAAATGCCTATCGACACCTATATCTGAAATGCCTATCGACACCTATATCTGAAATGCCTATCGACACCTATATCTGAAATGCCTATCGACACCTATTTTTGAAATGCCTATCGGAAACTACATCTGAAATGCCTATCAGCACCTATATTTGAAATGCCTATCGGCAACCATATCTGGAATGCCTATCGGCACCTATATTTGAAATGCCTATCGGCTTCTATATCTGAAATGCCTATCGGCACCTATATCTGAAATGCCTATCGACACCTATATCTGAAATGCCTATCGACACCTATATCTGAAATGCCTATCGACACCTATATCTGAAATGCCTATCGACACCTATATCTGAAATGCCTATCGACACCTATATCTGAAATGCCTATCGACACCTATATCTGAAATGCCTATCGACACCTATATCTGAAATGCCTATCGACACCTATTTTTGAAATGCCTATCGGAAACTACATCTGAAATGCCTATCAGCACCTATATTTGAAATGCCTATCGGCAACCATATCTGGAATGCTTATCGGCACCTATATTTGAAATGCCTATCGGCTTCTATATCTGAAATGCCCATCGGCACCTATTTTTAAAATGCCAATCGGCAACTATATCTGAAATGCCTATCGGCACCTATATCTGAAATGCCTATCGACACCTATATCTAAAATGCCTATCAAAACCTATATCTGAAATGCCTATCGACACCTATATCTGAAATGCCTATCGACACCTATATCTGAAATGCCTATCGACACCTATATCTGAAATGCCTATCGACACCTATATCTGAAATGCCTATCGACACCTTTTTTTGAAATGCCTATCGACACCTATTTTTGAAATGCCTATCGAAAACTACATCTGAAATGCCTATCAGCACCTATATTTGAAATGCCTATCGGCAACCATATCTGGAATGCCTATCGGCATCCTATATTTGAAATGCCTATCGGCTTCTATATCTGAAATGCCTATCGGCACCTATTTTGAAAATGCCAATCGGCAACTATATCTGAAATGCCTATCGGCACCTATATCTGAAATGCCTATCGACACCTATATCTGAAATGCCTATCGACACCTATATCTGAAATGCCTATCGACACCTATATCTGAAATGCCTATCGACACCTATATCTGAAATGCCTATCGACACCTATATCTGAAATGCCTATCGACACCTATATCTGAAATGCCTATCGACACCTATATCTGAAATGCCTATCGACACCTATATCTGAAATGCCTATCGACACCTATTTTTGAAATGCCTATCGGAAACTACATCTGAAATGCCTATCAGCACCTATATTTGAAATGCCTATCGGCAACCATATCTGGAATGCTTATCGGCACCTATATTTGAAATGCCTATCGGCTTCTATATCTGAAATGCCTATCGGCACCTATTTTTAAAATGCCAATCGGCAACTATATCTGAAATGCCTATCGGCACCTATATCTGAAATGCCCATCGACCCCTATATCTGAAATGCCTATCGACACCTATATCTGAAATGCCTATCGACACCTATATCTGAAATGCCTATCGACACCTATATCTGAAATGCCTATCGACACCTATATCTGAAATGCCTATCGACACCTATATCTGAAATGCCTATCGACACCTATATCTGAAATGCCTATCGACACCTATATCTGAAATGCCTATCGACACCTATATCTGAAATGCCTATCGACACCTATATCTGAAATGCCTAACGACACCTATTTTTGAAATGCCTATCGCAAACTACATCTGAAATGCCTATCAGCACCCATATTTGAAATGCCTATCGGCAACCATATCTGGAATGCCTATCGGCACCTATATTTGAAATGCCTATCGGCTTCTATATCTGAAATGCCTATCGGCACCTATTTTTAAAATGCCAATCGGCAACTATATCTGAAATGCATATCGGCACCTATATCTGAAATGCCTATCGACACCTATATCTGAAATGCCTATCGACACCTATATCTGAAATGCCTATCGACACCTATATCTGAAATGCCTACCGACACCTATATCTGAAATGCCTATCGACACCTATATCTGAATTGCCTATCGACACCTATATCTGAAATGCCTATCGACACCTATATCTGAAATGCCTATCGACACCTATATCTGAAATGCCTATCGACACCTATTTTTGAAATGCCTATCGGAAACTACATCTGAATTGCCTATCAGCACCTATATTTGAAATGCCTATCGGCAACCATATCTGGAATGCCTATCGGCACCTATATTTGAAATGCCTATCGGCTTCTATATCTGAAATGCCTATCGGCACCTATTTTTAAAATGCCAATCGGCAACTATATCTGAAATGCCTATCGGCACCTATATCTGAAATGCCTATCGACACCTATATCTGAAATGCCTATCGACACCTATATCTGAAATGCCTATCGACACCTATATCTGAAATGCCTATCGACACCTATATCTGAAATGCCTATCGACACCTATATCTGAAATGCCTATCGACACCTATATCTGAAATGCCTATCGACACCTATATCTGAAATGCCTATCGACACCTATTTTTGAAATGCCTATCGGAAACTACATCTGAAATGCCTATCAGCACCTATATTGGAAATGCCTATCGGCAACCATATCTGGAATGCCTGTCGGCACCTATATTTGAAATCCCTATCGGCTTCTATATCTGAAATGCCTATCGGCACCTATTTTGAAAATGCCAATCGGCAACTATATCTGAAATGCCTATCGGCACCTATATCTGAAATGCCTATCGACACCTATATCTGAAATGCCTATCGACACCTATATCTGAAATGCCTATCGACACCTATATCTGAAATGCCTATCGACACCTATATCTGAAATGCCTATCGACACCTATATCTGAAATGCCTATCGACACCTATATCTGAAATGCCTATCGACACCTATATCTGAAATGCCTATCGACACCTATATCTGAAATGCCTATCGACACCTATTTTTGAAATGCCTATCGGAAACTACATCTGAAATGCCTATCAGCACCTATATTTGAAATGCCTATCGGCAACCATATCTGGAATGCTTATCGGCACCTATATTTGAAATGCCTATCGGCTTCTATATCTGAAATGCCTATCGGCACCTATTTTTAAAATGCCAATCGGCAACTATATCTGAAATGCCTATCGGCACCTATATCTGAAATGCCCATCGACCCCTATATCTGAAATGCCTATCGACACCTATATCTGAAATGCCTATCGACACCTATATCTGAAATGCCTATCGACACCTATATCTGAAATGCCTATCGACACCTATATCTGAAATGCCTATCGACACCTATATCTGAAATGCCTATCGACACCTATATCTGAAATGCTTATCGACACCTATATCTGAAATGCCTATCGACACCTATATCTGAAATGCCTATCGACACCTATATCTGAAATGCCTAACGACACCTATTTTTGAAATGCCTATCGCAAACTACATCTGAAATGCCTATCAGCACCCATATTTGAAATGCCTATCGGCAACCATATCTGGAATGCCTATCGGCACCTATATTTGAAATGCCTATCGGCTTCTATATCTGAAATGCCTATCGGCACCTATTTTTAAAATGCCAATCGGCAACTATATCTGAAATGCATATCGGCACCTATATCTGAAATGCCTATCGACACCTATATCTGAAATGCCTATCGACACCTATATCTGAAATGCCTATCGACACCTATATCTGAAATGCCTACCGACACCTATATCTGAAATGCCTATCGACACCTATATCTGAATTGCCTATCGACACCTATATCTGAAATGCCTATCGACACCTATATCTGAAATGCCTATCGACACCTATATCTGAAATGCCTATCGACACCTATTTTTGAAATGCCTATCGGAAACTACATCTGAATTGCCTATCAGCACCTATATTTGAAATGCCTATCGGCAACCATATCTGGAATGCCTATCGGCACCTATATTTGAAATGCCTATCGGCTTCTATATCTGAAATGCCTATCGGCACCTATTTTTAAAATGCCAATCGGCAACTATATCTGAAATGCCTATCGGCACCTATATCTGAAATGCCTATCGACACCTATATCTGAAATGCCTATCGACACCTATATCTGAAATGCCTATCGACACCTATATCTGAAATGCCTATCGACACCTATATCTGAAATGCCTATCGACACCTATATCTGAAATGCCTATCGACACCTATATCTGAAATGCCTATCGACACCTATATCTGAAATGCCTATCGACACCTATTTTTGAAATGCCTATCGGAAACTACATCTGAAATGCCTATCAGCACCTATATTTGAAATGCCTATCGGCAACCATATCTGGAATGCCTGTCGGCACCTATATTTGAAATCCCTATCGGCTTCTATATCTGAAATGCCTATCGGCACCTATTTTTAAAATGCCAATCGGCAACTATATCTGAAATGCCTATCGGCACCTATATCTGAAATGCCTATCGACACCTATATCTGAAATGCCTATCGACACCTATATCTGAAATGCCTATCGACACCTATATCTGAAATGCCTATCGACACCTATATCTGAAATGCCTATCGACACCTATATCTGAAATGCCTATCGACACCTATATCTGAAATGCCTATCGACACCTATATCTGAAATGCCTATCGACACCTATTTTTGAAATGCCTATCGGAAACTACATCTGAAATGCCTATCAGCACCTATATTTGAAATGCCTATCGGCAACCATATCTGGAATGCCTATCGGCACCTATATTTGAAATGCCTATCGGCTTCTATATTTGAAATGCCTATCGGCACCTATTTTTAAAATGCCAATCGGCAACTATATCTGAAATGCCTATCGGCACCTATATCTGAAATGCCTATCGACACCTATATCTGAAATGCCTATCGAAACCTATATCTGAAATGCCTATCGACACCTATATCTGAAATGCCTATCGACACCTATATCTGAAATGCCTATCGACACCTATATCTGAAATGCCTATCGACACCTATATCTGAAATGCCTATCGACACCTATATCTGAAATGCCCATCGACACCTATATCTGAAATGCCTATCGACAACTATTTTTGAAATGCCTATCGGAAACTACATCTGAAATGCCTATCAGCACCTATATTTGAAATGCCTATCGGCAATCATATCTGAAATGCCTATCGACACCTATATCTGAAATGCCTATCGACACCTATATCTGAAATGCCTATCGACACCTATTTTTGAAATGCCTATCGGAAACTACATCTGAAATGCCTATCAGCACCTATATTTGAAATGCCTATCGGCAACCATATCTGGAATGCCTATCGGCACCTATATTTGAAATGCCTATCGGCTTCTATATCTGAAATGCCTATCGGCACCTATTTTTAAAATGCCAATCGGCAACTATATCTGAAATGCCTATCGGCACCTATATCTGAAATGCCTATCGACACCTATATCTGAAATGCCTATCGACACCTATATCTGAAATGCCTATCGACACCTATATCTGAAATGCCTATCGTCACCTATATCTGAAATGCCTATCGACACCTATATCTGAAATGCCTATCGACACCTATATCTGAAATGCCTATCGACACCTATATCTGAAATGCCTATCGACACATATATCTAAAATGCCTATCGACACCTATTTTTGAAATGCCTATCGGAAACTACATCTGAAATGCCTATCAGCACCTATATTTGAAATGCCTATCGGCAACCATATCTGGAATGCCCATCGGCACCTATATTTGAAATGCCTATCGGCTTCTATATCTGAAATGCCTATCGGCACCTATTTTTAAAATGCCAATCGGCAACTATATCTGAAATGCCTATCGGCACCTATATCTGAAATGCCTATCGACACCTATATCTGAAATGCCTATCGACACCTATATCTGAAATGCCTATCGACACCTATATCTGAAATGCCTATCGACACCTATATCTGAAATGCCTATCGACACCTATATCTGAAATGCCTATCGACACCTATATCTGAAATGCCTATCGACACCTATATCTAAAATGCCTATCGACACCTATATCTGAAATGCCTATCGACACCTATTTTTGAAATGCCTATCGGAAACTACATCTGAAATGCCTATCAGCACCTATATTTGAAATGCCTATCGGCAACCATATCTGGAATGCCTATCGGCACCTATATTTGAAATGCCTATCGGCTTCTATATCTGAAATGCCTATCGGCACCTATTTTTAAAATGCCAATCGGCAACTATATCTGAAATGCCTATCGGCACCTATATCTGAAATGCCTATCGACACCTATATCTGAAATGCCTATCGACACCTATATCTGAAATGCCTATCGACACCTATATCTGAAATGCCTATCGACACCTATATCTGAAATGCCTATCGACACCTATATCTGAAATGCCTATCGACACCTATATCTAAAATGCCTATCGACACCTATATCTGAAATGCCTATCGACACCTATTTTTGAAATGCCTATCGGAAACTACATCTGAAATGCCTATCAGCACCTATATTTGAAATGCCTATCGGCAACCATATCTGGAATGCCTATCGGCAACTATATTTGAAATCCCTATCGGCTTCTATATCTGAAATGCCTATCGGCACCTATTTTTAAAATGCCAATCGGCAACTATATCTGAAATGCCTATCGGCACCTATATCTGAAATGCCTATCGACACCTATATCTGAAATGCCTATCGACACCTATTTTTGAAATGCCTATCGGAAACTACATCTGAAATGCCTATCAGCACCTATATTTGAAATGCCTATCGGCAACCATATCTGGAATGCCTATCGGCACCTATATTTGAAATACCTATCGGCTTCTATATTTGAATTGCCTATCGGCACCTATTTTTAAAATGCCAATCGGCAACTATATCTGAAATGCCTATCGGCATCTATATCTGAAATGCCTATCGGCACCTATATCTGAAATGCCTATCGGAAACTACATCTGAAATGCCTATCAGCACCTATATTTGAAATGCCTATCGGAAACTACATCTGAAATGCCTATCAGCACCTATATTTGAAATGCCTATCGGCAACCATATCTGGAATGTCTATCGGCACCTATATTTGAAATGCCTATCGGCTTCTATATCTGAAATGCCTATCGGCACCTATTTTTAAAATGCCAATCGGCAACTATATCTGTAATGCCTATCGGCACCTATATCTGAAATGCCTATTGGCACCTATTTTTGAAATGCCTATCGGAAACTACATCTGAAATGCCTATCAGCACCTATATTTGAAATGCCTATCGGCAACCATATCTGGAATGTCTATCGGCACCTATATTTGAAATGCCTATCGGCTTCTATATCTGAAATGCCTATCGGCACCTTTTTTTAAAATTCCAATCGGCAACTATATCTGAAATGCCTATCGGCACCTATATCTGAAATGCCTATCGGCACCAATTTTTGAAATGCCTATCGGAAACTACATCTGAAATGCCTATCAGCACCTATATTTGAAATGCCTATCAGCACCTATTTTTAAAATGCCAATCGGCAACTATATCTGAAATGCCTATCGGCACCTATATCTGAAATGCCTATTGGCACCAATTTTTGAAATGCCTATCGGAAACTACATCTGAAATGCTTTCAGCACTTATATTTGAAATGCCACTCGGCAACCATATCTGGAATGCCTATCGGCACCTACATTTCAAATGCGTATCGGCTTTTATATCTGAAATGCCTATAGGCACCTATTTTAAAAATGCCAATCGGCAACTATATCTGAAATGCCTATCGGCACCTATATCTGAAATGCCTATCGGCACCTATTTTTGAAATGCCTATCGGAAACTACATCTGAAATGCCTATCAGCACCTATATTTGGAATGCCTATCGGCAACCATATCTAGAATGCCTATCGGCACCTATATTTGAAATGCCTATCGGCTTCTATATCTGAAATGCCTATCGGCACCTATTTTTAAAATGCCTATCGGCAACTATATCTGAAGTGCCTATCGGCACCAATATCTGAAATGCCTATCGGTACCTATTTTTGAAATGCCTATCGAAAACTACATCTGAAATGCCTATCAGCACCTATATTAGAAATGCCTATCGGCAACCACATCAGAAATTCCTATCGGCACCTATATCTGAAATGCCTTTCGGCATTTATATCTAAAATGCTTATCGACACCTATATTTGAAATGCCTATCGGCACCTATATTTTAAATGCCTATCGGCGACTATATCTGATATGCCTATCGGCACCTATATCTGAAATGCCTATCGGCACCTATTTTTGAAATGCCTATTGGAAACTACATCTAAAATGCCTATCGGCATCTATTTTTAAAATGCCAATCGGCAACTATATCTTAAATGCCTATCAGCACCTATATTTGAAATGCCTATCGGCAACCATATCTGGAATGCCTATCGGCACATATATTTGAAATGCCTATCGGCTTCTATATCTGAAATGCCTATCGACACCTATTTTTAAAATGCCAATTGGCAACTATATTTGCAATGCCTATCGGCACCTATATCTAAAATGCCTATCGGTACCTATTTTTGAAATGCCTATCGGAAACTACATCTGAAATGCCAATCAGCACTTATATTAAAATGCCTATCGGCAACCATATCTGGAATGCCTATCGGCACCTATATTTGAAATGCCTATCGGCTTCTATATCTGAAATGCCTATCGGCTTCTATATCTGAAATGTTTATCGGCACCTATTTTTAAAATGCCAATCGGCAACTATATCTGTAATGCCTATCGGCACCTATATCTGAAATGCCTATCGGCACCTATTTTTGAAATGCCTATCGGAAACTACATCTAAAATGCCTATCAACACCAATATTTGAAATGCCTATCGGCAACCATATCTGAAATGCCTATCGGCACCTATATCTGAAATGCCTATCGGCACCTATTTTTGAAATGCCTATCGGAAACTACATCTGAAATGCCAATCAGCACTTATATTAAAATGCCTATCGGCAACCATATCTGGAATGCCTATCGGCACCTATATTTGAAATGCCTATCGGCTTCTATATCTGAAATGCCTATCGGCTTCTATATCTGAAATGTTTATCGGCACCTATTTTTAAAATGCCAATCGGCAACTATATCTGTAATGCCTATCGGCACCTATATCTGAAATGCCTATCGGTACCTATTTTTGAAATGCCTATCGGAAACTACATCTGAAATGCCAATCAGCACTTATATTAAAATGCCTATCGGCAACCATATCTGGAATGCCTATCGGCACCTATATTTGAAATGCCTATCGGCTTCTATATCTGAAATGCCTATCGGCTTCTATATCTGAAATGTTTATCGGCACCTATTTTTAAAATGCCAATCGGCAACTATATCTGTAATGCCTATCGGCACCTATATCTGAAATGCCTATCGACACCTATATCTGAAATGCCTATCGACACCTATATCTGAAATGCCTATGGACACCTATATCTGAAATGCCTATCGACACCTATATCTGAAATGCCTATCGACACCTATATCTGAAATGCTTATCGACACCTATATCTGAAATGCCTATCGACACCTATATCTGAAATGCCTATCGACACCTATATCTGAAATGCCTATCGACACCTATATCTGAAATGCCTATCGACACCTATATCTGAAATGCCTATCGACACCTATATCTGAAATGCCTATCGACACCTATTTTTGAAATGCCTATCGACACCTATTTTTGAAATGCCTATCGACACCTATTTTTGAAATGCCTATCGGAAACTACATCTGAAATGCCTATCAGCACCTATATTTGAAATGCCTATCGGCAACCATATCTGGAATGCCTATCGGCACCTATATTTGAAATGCCTATCGGCTTCTATATCTGAAATGCCTATCGGCACCTATTTTTAAAATGCCAATCGGCAACTATATCTGAAATGCCTATCGGCACCTATATCTGAAATGCCTATCGACACCTATATCTGAAATGCCTATCGACACCTATATCTGAAATGCCTATCGACACCTATATCTGAAATGCCTACCGACACCTATATCTGAAATGCCTATCGACACCTATATCTGAAATGCCTATCGACACCTATATCTGAAATGCCTATCGACACCTATATCTGAAATGCCTATCGACACCTATATCTGAAATGCCTATCGACACCTATTTTTGAAATGCCTATCGGAAACTACATCTGAAATGCCTATCAGCACCTATATTTGAAAAGCCTATCGGCAACCATATCTGGAATGCCTATCGGCACCTATATTTGAAATGCCTATTGGCTTCTATATCTGAAATGCCTATCGGCACCTATTTTTAAAATGCCAATCGGCAACTGTATCTGAAATGCCTATCTGCACCTATATCTGAAATGCCTATCGACACCTATATTTGAAATGCCTATCGACACCTATATCTGAAATGCCTATCGACACCTATATCTGAAATGCCTATCGACACCTATATCTGAAATGCCTATCGACACCTATATCTGAAATGCCTATCGACACCTATATCTGAAATGCCTATCGACACCTATATCTGAAATGCCTATCGACACCTATTTTTGAAATGCCTATCGGAAACTACATCTGAAATGCCTATCAGCACCTATATTTGAAATGCCTATCGGCAACCATATCTGGAATGCCTATCGGCACCTATATTTAAAATCCCTATCGGCTTCTATATCTGAAATGCCTATCGGCACCTATTTTTAAAATGCCAATCGGAAACTATATCTGAAATGCCTATCGACACCTATATCTGAAATGCCTATCGACTTCTATATCTGAAATGCCTATCGACACCTATATCTGAAATGCCTATCGACACCTATATCTGAAATGCCTATCGACACCTATATCTGAAATGCCTATCGACACCTATATCTGAAATGCCTATCGACACCGATATCTGAAATGCCTATCGACACCGATATCTGAAATGCCTATCGACACCTATTTTTGAAATGCCTATCGGAAACTACATCTGAAATGCCTATCAGCACCTATATTTGAAATGCCTATCGCCAACCATATCTGGAATGCCTATCGGCACCTATATTTGAAATGCCTATCGGCTTCTATATCTGAAATGCCTTTCGGCACCTATTTTTAAAATGCCAATCGGCAACTATACCTGAAATGCCTATCGGCACCTATATCTGAAATGCCTATCGACACCTATATCTGAAATGCCTATCGACACCTATATCTGAAATGCCTATCGACACCTATATCTGAAATGCCTATCGACACCTATATCTGAAATGCCTATCGACACCTATATCTGAAATGCCTATCGACACCTTTATCTGAAATGCCTATCGACACCTATATCTGAAATGCCTATCGTCACCTATATCTGAAATGCCTATCGACACCTATATCTGAAATGCCTATCGACACCTATATCTGAAATGCCTATCGACACCTATATCTGAAATGCCTATCGACACCTATATCTGAAATGCCTATCGACACCTATTTTTGAAATGCCTATCAGCACCTATATTTGAAATGCCTATCGGCAACCATATCTGGAATGCCTATCGGCACCTATATTTGAAATGCCTATCGGCTTCTATATCTGAAATGCCTATCGGCACCTATTTTTAAAATGCCAATCGGCAACTATATCTGAAATGCCTATCGGCACCTATATCTGAAATGCCTATCGACACCTATATCTGAAATGCCTATCGACACCTATATCTGAAATGCCTATCGACACCTATATCTGAAATGCCTATCGACACCTATATCTGAAATGCCTATCGACACCTATATCTGAAATGCCTATCGACACCTATATCTGAAATGCATATCGACACCTATATCTGAAATGCCTATCGACACCTATATCTGAAATGCCTATCGACACCTATTTTTGAAATGTCTATCGGAAACTACATCTGAAATGCCTATCAGCACCTATATTTGAAATGCCTATCGGCAACCATATCTGGAATGCCTATCGGCACTTATATTTGAAATGCCTATCGGCTTCTATATCTGAAATGCCTATCGGCACCTATTTTTAAAATGCCAATCGGCAACTATATCTGAAATGCCTATCGGCACCTATATCTGAAATGCCTATCGACACCTATATCTGAAATGCCTATCGACACCTATATCTGAAATGCCTATGGACACCTATATCTGAAATGCCTATCGACACCTATATCTGAAATGCCTATCGACACCTATATCTGAAATGCCTATCGACACCTATATCTGAAATGCCTATCGACACCGATATCTGAAATGCCTATCGACACCTATTTTTAAAATGCCTATCGGAAACTACATCTGAAATGCCTATCAGCACCTATATTTGAAATGCCTATCGGCAACCATATCTGGAATGCCTATCGGCACCTATATTTGAAATGCCTATCGGCTTCTATATCTGAAATGCCTTTCGGCACCTATTTTTAAAATGCCAATCGGCAACTATATCTGAAATGCCTATCGGCACCTATATCTGAAATGCCTATCGACATCTATATCTGAAATGCCTATCGAAACCTATATCTGAAATGCCTATCGACACCTATATCTGAAATGCCTATCGACACCTATATCTGAAATGCCTATCGACACCTATATCTGAAATGCCTATCGACACCTATATCTGAAATGCCTATCGACACCTATATCTGAAACGCCTATCGACACCTATATCTGAAATGCCTATCGACACCTATTTTTGAAATGCCTATCGGAAACTACATCTGAAATGCCTATCAGCACCTATATTTGAAATGCCTATCGGCAATCATATCTGAAATGCCTATCAACACCTATATCTGAAATGCCTATCGACACCTATATCTGAAATGCCTATCGACACCTATATCTGAAATGCCTATCGACACCTATTTTTGAAATGCCTATCGGAAACTACATCTGAAATGCCTATCAGCACCTATATTTGAAATGCCTATCGGCAACCATATCTGGAATGCCTATCGGCACCTATATTTGAAATGCCTATCGGCTTCTATATCTGAAATGCCTATCGGCACCTATTTTTAAAATGCCAATCGGCAACTATATCTGAAATGCCTATCGGCACCTATATCTGAAATGCCTATCGACACCTATATCTGAAATGCCTATCGACACCTATATCTGAAATGCCTATCGACACCTATATCTGAAATGCCTATCGACACCTATATCTGAAATGCCTATCGACACCTATATCTGAAATGCCTATCGACACCTATATCTGAAATGCCTATCGACACCTATATCTGAAATGCCTATCGACACCTATTTTTGAAATGCCTATCGGAAACTACATCTGAAATGCCTATCAGCACCTATATTTGAAATGCCTATCGGCAACCATATCTGGAATGCTTATCGGCACCTATATTTGAAATGCCTATCGGCTTCTATATCTGAAATGCCTATCGGCACCTATTTTTAAAATGTCAATCGGCAACTATATCTGAAATGCCTATCGGCACCTATATCTGAAATGCCTATCGACACCTATATCTGAAATGCCTATCGACACCTATATCTGAAATGCCTATGGACACCTATATCTGAAATGCCTATCGACACCTATATCTGAAATGCCTATCGACACCTATATCTGAAATGCTTATCGACACCTATATCTGAAATGCCTATCGACACCTATATCTGAAATGCCTATCGACACCTATATCTGAAATGCCTATCGACACCTATATCTGAAATGCCTATCGACACCTATATCTGAAATGCCTATCGACACCTATATCTGAAATGCCTATCGACACCTATTTTTGAAATGCCTATCGACACCTATTTTTGAAATGCCTATCGGAAACTACATCTGAAATGCCTATCAGCACCTATATTTGAAATGCCTATCGGCAACCATATCTGGAATGCCTATCGGCACCTATATTTGAAATGCCTATCGGCTTCTATATCTGAAATGCCTATCGGCACCTATTTTTAAAATGCCAATCGGCAACTATATCTGAAATGCCTATCGGCACCTATATCTGAAATGCCTATCGACACCTATATCTGAAATGCCTATCGACACCTATATCTGAAATGCCTATCGACACCTATATCTGAAATGCCTACCGACACCTATATCTGAAATGCCTATCGACACCTATATCTGAAATGCCTATCGACACCTATATCTGAAATGCCTATCGACACCTATATCTGAAATGCCTATCGACACCTATATCTGAAATGCCTATCGACACCTATTTTTGAAATGCCTATCGGAAACTACATCTGAAATGCCTATCAGCACCTATATTTGAAATGCCTATCGGCAACCATATCTGGAATGCCTATCGGCACCTATATTTGAAATGCCTATCGGCTTCTATATCTGAAATGCCTATCGGCACCTATTTTTAAAATGCCAATCGGCAACTATATCTGAAATGCCTATCTGCACCTATATCTGAAATGCCTATCGACACCTATATCTGAAATGCCTATCGACACCTATATCTGAAATGCCTATCGACACCTATATCTGAAATGCCTATCGACACCTATATCTGAAATGCCTATCGACACCTATATCTGAAATGCCTATCGACACCTATATCTGAAATGCCTATCGACACCTATATCTGAAATGCCTATCGACACCTATTTTTGAAATGCCTATCGGAAACTACATCTGAAATGCCTATCGACACCTATTTTTGAAATGCCTATCGGAAACTACATCTGAAATGCCTATCAGCACCTATATTTGAAATGCCTATCGGCAACCATATCTGGAATGCCTATCGGCACCTATATTTGAAATCCCTATCGGCTTCTATATCTGAAATGCCTATCGGCACCTATTTTTAAAATGCCAATCGGCAACTATATCTGAAATGCCTATCGGCACCTATATCTGAAATGCCTATCGACTTCTATATCTGAAATGCCTATCGACACCTATATCTGAAATGCCTATCGACACCTATATCTGAAATGCCTATCGACACCTATATCTGAAATGCCTATCGACACCTATATCTGAAATGCCTATCGACACCTATATCTGAAATGCCTATCGACACCGATATCTGAAATGCCTATCGACACCTATTTTTGAAATGCCTATCGGAAACTACATCTGAAATGCCTATCAGCACCTATATTTGAAATGCCTATCGGCAACCATATCTGGGATGCCTATCGGCACCTATATTTGAAATGCCTATCGGCTTCTATATCTGAAATGCCTTTCGGCACTTATTTTTAAAATGCCAATCGGCAACTATATCTGAAATGCCTATCGGCACCTATATCTAAAATGCCTATCGACACCTATATCTGAAATGCCTATCGAAACCTATATCTGAAATGCCTATCGACACCTATATCTGAAATGCCTATCGACACCTATATCTGAAATGCCTATCGACACCTATATCTGAAATGCCTATCGACACCTATATCTGAAATGCCTATCGACACCTATATCTGAAATGCCTATCGACACCTATATCTGAAATGCCTATCGTCACCTATATCTGAAATGCCTATCGACACCTATATCTGAAATGCCTATCGACACCTATATCTGAAATGCCTATCGACACCTATATCTGAAATGCATATCGACACCTATATCTGAAATGCCTATCGACACCTATTTTTGAAATGCCTATCGGAGACTACATCTGAAATGCCTATCAGCACCTATATTTGAAATGCCTATCGGCAACCATATCTGGAATGCCTATCGGCACCTATATTTGAAATGCCTATCGGCTTCTATATCTGAAATGCCTATCGGCACCTATTTTTAAAATGCCAATCGGCAACTATATCTGAAATGCCTATCGGCACCTATATCTGAAATGCCTATCGACACCTATATCTGAAATGCCCATCGACACCTATATCTGAAATGCCTATCGACACCTATATCTGAAATGCCTATCGACACCTATATCTGAAATGCCTATCGACACCTATATCTGAAATGCCTATCGACACCTATATCTGAAATGCCTATCGACACCTATATCTGAAATGCCTATCGACACCTATTTTTGAAATGTCTATCGGAAACTACATCTGAAATGCCTATCAGCACCTATATTTGAAATGCCTATCGGCTTCTATATCTGAAATGCCTATCGGCACCTATTTTTAAAATGCCAATCGGCAACTATATCTGAAATGCCTATCGGCACCTATATCTGAAATGCCTATCGACACCTATATCTGAAATGCCTATCGACACCTTCATCTGAAATGCCTATCGACACCTATATCTGAAATGCCTTCCGACACCTATATCTGAAATGCCTATCGACACCTATATCTGAAATGCCTATCGACACCTATATCTGAAATGCCTATCGACACCTATATCTGAAATGCCTATCGGCACCTATTTTTAAGATGCCAATCGGCAACTATATCTGAAATGCCTATCGGCACCTATATCTGAAATGCCTCTCGACACCTATATCTGAAATGCCTATCGACACCTATATCTGAAATGCCTATCGACACCTATATCTGAAATGCCTATCGACACCTATATCTGAAATGCCTATCGACACCTATATCTGAAATGCCTATCGACACCTATATCAAAAATGCCTATCGACACCGATATCTGAAATGCCTATCGACACCTATTTTTGAAATGCCTATCGGAAACTACATCTGAAATGCCTATCAGCACCTATATTTGAAATGCCTATCGGCAACCATATCTGGAATGCCTATCGGCACCTATATTTGAAATCCCTATCGGCTTCTATATCTGAAATGCCTATCGGCACCTATTTTTAAAATGCCAATCGGCAACTATATCTGAAATGCCTATCGGCACCTATATCTGAAATGCCTATCGACACCTATATCTGAAATGCCTATCGACACCTATATCTGAAATGCCTATCGACACCTATATCTGAAATGCCTATCGACACCTATATCTAAAATGCCTATCGACACCTATATCTGAAATGCCTATCGACACCTATATCTGAAATGCCTATCGACACCTATATCTGAAATGCCTATCGACACCTATTTTTGAAATGCCTATCGGAAACTACATCTGAAATGCCTATCAGCACCTTTATTTGAAATGCCTATCGGCAACCATATCTGGAATGCCTATCGGCACCTATATTTGAAATGCCTATCGGCTTCAATATCTGAAATGCCTATCGGCACCTATTTTTAAAATGCCAATCGGCAACTATATCTGAAATGCCTATCGGCACCTATATCTGAAATGCCTATCGACACCTATATCTGAAATGCCTATCGAAACCTATATCTGAAATGCCTATCGACACCTATATCTGAAATGCCTATCGACACCTATATCTGAAATGCCTATCGACACCTATATCTGAAATGCCTATCGACACCTATATTTGAAATGCCTATCGACACCTATATCTGAAATGCCTATCGACACCTATATCTGAAATGCCTATCGACACCTATTTTTGAAATGCCTATCGAAAACTACATCTGAAATGCCTATCAGCACCTATATTTGAAATGCCTATCGGCAATCATATCTGAAATGCCTATCGACACCTATATCTGAAATGCCTATCGACACCTATAATTGAAATGCCTATCGACACCTATTTTTGAAATGCCTATCGGAAACTACATCTAAAATGCCTATCAGCACCTATATTTGAAATGCCTATCGGCAACCATATCTGGAATGCCTATCGGCACCTATATTTGAAATGCCTATCGGCTTCTATATCTGAAATGCCTATCGGCACCTATTTTTAAAATGCCAATCGGCAACTATATCTGAAATGCCTATCGGCACCTATATCTGAAATGCCTATCGACACCTATATCTAAAATGCCTATCGACACCTATATCTGAAATGCCTATCGACACCTATATCTGAAATGCCTATCGACACCTATATCTGAAATGCCTATCGACACCTATTTTTGAAATGCCTATCGGAAACTACACCTGAAATGCCTATCAGCACCTTTATTTGAAATGCCTATCGGCAACCATATCTGGAATGCCTATCGGCACCTATATTTGAAATGCCTATCGGCTTCAATATCTGAAATGCCTATCGGCACCTATTTTTAAAATGCCAATCGGCAACTATATCTGAAATGCCTATCGGCACCTATATCTGAAATGCCTATCGACACCTATATCTGAAATGCCTATCGAAACCTATATCTGAAATGCCTATCGACACCTATATCTGAAATGCCTATCGACACCTATATCTGAAATGCCTATCGACACCTATATCTGAAATGCCTATCGACACCTATATCTGAAATGCCTATCGACACCTATATCTGAAATGCCTATCGACACCTATATCTGAAATGCCTATCGACACCTATTTTTGAAATGCCTATCGGAAACTACATCTGAAATGCCTATCAGCACCTATATTTGAAATGCCTATCGGCAATCATATCTGAAATGCCTATCGACACCTATATCTGAAATGCCTATCGACACCTATAATTGAAATGCCTATCGACACCTATTTTTGAAATGCCTATCGGAAACTACATCTGAAATGCCTATCAGCACCTATATTTGAAATGCCTATCGGCAACCATATCTGGAATGCCTATCGGCACCTATATTTGAAATGCCTATCGGCTTCAATATCTGAAATGCCTATCGGCACCTATTTTTAAAATGCCAATCGGCAACTATATCTGAAATGCCTATCGGCACCTATATCTGAAATGCCTATCGACACCTATATCTGAAATGCCTATCGAAACCTATATCTGAAATGCCTATCGACACCTATATTTAAAATCCCTATCGGCTTCCATATCTGAAAAGCCTATCGGCACCTATTTTTAAAATGCCAATCGGCAACTATATCTGAAATGCCTATCGGCACCTATATCTGAAATGCCTATCGGCACCAATTTTTGAAATGCCTATCGGAAACTACATCTGAAATGCCTATCAGCACCTATATTTGAAATGCCTATCGGCAACCATATCTGGAATGCCTATCGGCACCTATATTTGAAATGCCTATCGGCTTCAATATCTGAAATGCCTATCGGCACCTATTTTTAAAATGCCAATCGGCAACTATATCTGAAATGCCTATCGGCACCTATATCTGAAATGCCTATCGACACCTATATCTGAAATGCCTATCGAAACCTATATCTGAAATGCCTATCGACACCTATATCTGAAATGCCTATCGACACCTATATCTGAAATGCCTATCGACACCTATATCTGAAATGCCTATCGACACCTATTTTTGAAATGCCTATCGGAAACTACATCTGAAATGCCTATCAGCACCTATATTTGAAATGCCTATCGGCAATCATATCTGAAATGCCTATCGACACCTATATCTGAAATGCCTATCGACACCTATATCTGAAATGCCTATCGACACCTATATCTGAAATGCCTATCGACACCTATTTTTGAAATGCCTATCGGAAACTACATCTGAAATGCCTATCAGCACCTATATTTGAAATGCCTATCGGCAACCATATCTGGAATGCTTATCGGCACCTATATTTGAAATGCCTATCGGCTTCTATATCTGAAATGCCTATCGACACCTATATCTGAAATGCCTATCGAAACCTATATCTGAAATGCCTATCGACACCTATATCTGAAATGCCTATCGACACCTATATCTGAAATGCCTATCGACACCTATATCTGAAATGCCTATCGACACCTATATCTGAAATGCATATCGACACCTATATCTGAAATGCCTATCGACAACTATATCTGAAATGCCTATCGACACCTATTTTTGAAATGCCTATCGGAAACTACATCTGAAATGCCTATCAGCACCTATATTTGAAATGCCTATCGGCAATCATATCTGAAATGCCTATCGACACCTATATCTGAAATGCCTATCGACACCTATATCTGAAATGCCTATCGACACCTATTTTTGAAATGCCTATCGGAAACTACATCTGAAATGCCTATCAGCACCTATATTTGAAATGCCTATCGGCAACCATATCTGGAATGCCTATCGGCACCTATATTTGAAATGCCTATCGGCTTCTATATCTGAAATGCCTATCGGCACCTATTTTTAAAATGCCAATCGGCAACTATATCTAAAATGCCTATCGGCACCTATATCTGAAATGCCTATCGACACCTATATCTGAAATGCCTATCGACACCTATATCTGAAATGCCTATCGACACCTATATCTGAAATGCCTATCGACACCTATATCTGAAATGCCTATCGACACCTATATCTGAAATGCCTATCGACACCTATATCTGAAAAGCCTATCGACACCTATATCTGAAATGCCTATCGACACCTATTTTTGAAATGCCTATCGGAAACTACATCTGAAATGCCTATTAGCACCTATATTTGAAATGCCTATCGGCAACCATATCTGGAATGCCTATCGGCACCTATATTTGAAATGCCTATCGGCTTCTATATCTGAAATGCCTATCGGCACCTATTTTTAAAATGCCAATCGGCAACTATATCTGAAATGCCTATCGGCACCTATATCTGAAATGCCTATCGACACCTATATCTAAAATGCCTATCGACACCTATATCTGAAATGCCTATCGACACCTATATCTGAAATGCCTATCGACACCTATATCTGAAATGCCTATCGACACCTATATCTGAAATGCCTATCAACACCTATATCTGAAATGCCTATCGACACCTATATCTGAAATGCCTATCGACACCTATATCTGAAATGCCTATCGACACCTATTTTTGAAATGCCTATCGGAAACTACATCTAAAATGCCTATCAGCACCTATATTTGAAATGCCTATCGGCAACCATATCTGGAATGCCTATCGGCACCTATATTTGAAATGCCTATCGGCTTCTATATCTGAAATGCCTATCGGCACCTATTTTTAAAATGCCAATCGGCAACTATATCTGAAATGCCTATCGGCACCTATATCTGAAATGCCTATCGACACCTATATCTGAAATGCCTATTGACACCTATATCTGAAATGCCTATCGACACCTATATCTGAAATGCCTATCGACACCTATATCTGAAATGCCTATCGAACCTATATCTGAAATGCCTATCGACACCTATATCTGAAATGCCTATCGACACCTATTTTTGAAATGCCTATCGGAAACTACATCTGAAATGCCTATCAGCACCTATATTTGAAATGCCTATCGGCAACCATATCTGGAATGCCTATCGGCACCTATATTTGAAATCCCTATCGGCTTCTATATCTGAAATGCCTATCGGCACCTATTTTTAAAATGCCAATCGGCAACTATATCTGAAATGCCTATCGGCACCTATATCTGAAATGCCTATCGACACCTATATCTGAAATGCCTATCGCCACCTATATCTGAAATGCCTATCGACACCTATATCTGAAATGCCTATCGACACCTATATCTGAAATGCCTATCGACACCTATATCTGAAATGCCTATCGACACCTATATCTGAAATGCCTATCGACACCTATATCTGAAATGCCTATCGACACCTATATCTGAAATGCCTATCGACACCTATATCTGAAATGCCTATCGACACCTATTTTTGAAATGCCTATCGGAAACTACATCTGAAATGCCTATCAGCACCTATATTTGAAATGCCTATCGGCAACCATATCTGGAATGCCTATCGGCACCTATATTTGAAATGCCTATCGGCTTCTATATCTGAAATGCCTATCGGCACTTATTTTTAAAATGCCAATCGGCAACTATATCTGAAATGCCTATCGGCACCTATATCTGAAATGCCTATCGACACCTATATCTGAAATGCCTATCGAAACCTATATCTGAAATGCCTATCGACACCTATATCTGAAATGCCTATCGACACCTATATCTGAAATGCCTATCGACACCTATATCTGAAATGCCTATCGACACCTATATCTGAAATGCCTATCGACACCTATATCTGAAATGCCTATCGACACCTATATCTGAAATGCCTATCGACACCTATTTTTGAAATGCCTATCGGAAACTACATCTGAAATGCCTATCAGCACCTATATTTGAAATGCCTATCGGCAATTATATCTGAAATGCCTATCGACAACTATATCTGAAATGCCTATCGACACCTATATCTGAAATGCCTATCGACACCTATTTTTGAAATGCCTATCGGAAACTACATCTGAAATGCCTATCAGCACCTATATTTGAAATGCCTATCGGCAACCATATCTGGAATGCCTATCGGCACCTATATTTGAAATGCCTATCGGCTTCTATATCTGAAATGCCTATCGGCACCTATTTTTAAAATGCCAATCGGCAACTATATCTGAAATGCCTATCGGCACCTATATCTGAAATGCCTATCGACACCTATATCTGAAATGCCTATCGACACCTATATCTGAAATGCCTATCGACACCTATATCTGAAATGCCTATCGTCACCTATATCTGAAATGCCTATCGAGACCTATATCTGAAATGCCTATCGACACCTATACCTGAAATGCCTATCGACACCTATATCTGAAATGCCTATCGACACCTATATTTGAAATGCCTATCGGAAACTACATCTGAAATGCCTATCAGTAACTATATTTGAAATGCCTATCGGCAACTATATCTGGAATGCCTATTGGCACCTATATTTTTGAAATGCCTATCGGCTTCTATATCTGAAATGCCTATCGGCACCTATTTTTAAAATGCCAATCGGCAACTATATCTGAAATGCCTATCGGCACCTATATCTGAAATGCCTATCGGCACCTATATCTGAAATGCCTATCGACACCTATATCTGAAATGCCTATCGAAACCTGTATCTGAAATGCCTATCGACACCTATATCTGAAATGCCTATCGACACCTATATCTGAAATGCCTATCGACAACTATATCTGAAATGCCTATCGACACCTATATCTGAAATGCCTATCGACACCTATATCTGAAATGCCTATCGACACCTCTATCTGAAATGCCTATCGACACCTATTTTTGAAATGCCTATCGGAAACTACATCTGAAATGCCTATCAGCACCTATATTTGAAATGCCTATCGGCAATCATATCTGAAATGTCTATCGACACCTATATCTGAAATGCCTATCGACACCTATATCTGAAATGCCTATCGACACCTATTTTTGAAATGCCTATCGGAAACTACATCTGAAATGCCTATCAGCACCTATATTTGAAATGCCTATCGGCAACCATATCTGGAATGCCTATCGGCACCTATATTTGAAATGCCTATCGGCTTCTATATCTGAAATGCCTATCGGCACCTATTTTTAAAATGCCAATCGGCAACTATATCTAAAATACCTATCACCACCTATATCTGAAATGCCTATCGACACCTATATCTGAAATGCCTATCGACAACTATATCTGAAATGCCTATCGACACCTATATCTGAAATGCCTATCGACACCTATATCTGAAATGCCTATCGACACCTATATCTGAAATGCCTATCGACAACTTTATCTGAAATGCCTATCGACACCTATATCTGAAATGCCTATCGACACCTATTTTTGAAATGCCTATCGGAAACTACATTGAAATGCCTATTAGCACCTATATTTGAAATGCCTATCGGCAACCATATCTGGAATGCCTATCGGCACCTATATTTGAAATGCCTATCGGCTTCTATATCTGAAATGCCTATCGGCACCTAGTTTTAAAATGCCAATCGGCAACTATATCTGAAATGCCTATCGGCACCTATATCTGAAATGCCTATCGACACCTATATCTGAAATGCCTATCGACACCTATATCTGAAATGCCTATCGACACCTATATCTGAAATGCCTATCGACACCTATATTAGAAATGCCTATCGACACCTATATCTGAAATGCCTATCGACACCTATATCTGAAATGCCTATCAACACCTATATCTGAAATGCCTATCGACACCTATATCTGAAATGCCTATCGACACCTATTTTTGAAATGCCTATCGGAAACTACATCTGAAATGCCTATCAGCACCTATATTTGAAATGCCTATCGGCAACCATATCTGGAATGCCTATCGGCACCTATATTTGAAATGCCTATCGACACCTATATCTGAAATGCCTATCAGCACCTATATCTGAAATGCCTATCGACACCTATATCTGAAATGCCTATCGACACCTATATCTGAAATGCCTATCGACACCTATATCTGAAATGCCTATCGACACCTATATCTGAAATGCCTATCGACACCTATATCTGAAATGCCTATCGACACCTATATCTGAAATGCCTATCGACACCTATTTTTGAAATGCCTATCGGAAACTACATCTGAAATGCCTATCAGCACCTATATTTGAAATGCCTATCGGCAACAATATCTGGAATGCCTATCGGCACCTATATTTGAAATGCCTATCGGCTTCTATATCTGAAATGCCTATCGGCACCTATTTTTAAAATGCCAATCGGCAACTATATCTGAAATGCCTATAAGCACCTATATCTGAAATGCCTATCGACACCTATATCTGAAATGCCTATCGACACCTATATCTAAAATGCCTATCGACACCTATATCTGAAATGCCTATCGGCACCTATTTTTAAAATGCCAATCGGCAACTATATCTGAAATGCCTATCGGCACCTATATCTGAAATGCCTATCGACACCTATATCTGAAATGCCTATCGACACCTATATCTGAAATGCCTATCGACACCTATATCTGAAATGCCTATCGACACCTATTTTTGAAATGCCTATCGGAAACTACATCTGAAATGCCTATCAGCACCTATATTTGAAATGCCTATCGGCAACCATATCTGGAATGCCTATCGGCACCTATATTTGAAATGCCTATCGGCTTCTATATCTGAAATGCCTATCGGCACCTATTTTTAAAATGCCAATCGGCAACTATATCTGAAATGCCTATCGGCACCTATATCTGAAATGCCTATCGACACCTATATCTGAAATGCCTATCGACACCTATATCTGAAATGCCTATCGACACCTATATCTGAAATGCCTATCGACACCTATATCTGAAATGCCTATCGACACCTATATCTGAAATGCCTATCGACACCTATATCTGAAATGCCTATCGACACCTATATCTGAAATGCCTATCGACACCTATATCTGAAATGCCTATCGACACCTATTTTTGAAATGCCTATCGGAAACTACATCTGAAATGCCTATCAGCACCTATATTTGAAATGCCTATCGGCAACCATATCTGGAATGCTTATCGGCACCTATATTTGAAATGCCTATCGGCATCTATATCTGAAATGCCTATCGGCACCTATTTTTAAAATGCCAATCGGCAACTATATCTGAAATGCCTATCGGCACCTATATCTGAAATGCCTATCGACACCTATATCTAAAATGCCTATCAAAACCTATATCTGAAATGCCTATCGACACCTATATCTGAAATGCCTATCGACACCTATATCTGAAATGCCTATCGACACCTATATCTGAAATGCCTATCGACACCTATATCTGAAATGCCTATCGACACCTATATCTGAAATGCCTATCGACACCCATTTTTGAAATGCCTATCGGAAACTACATCTGAAATGCCTATCAGCACCTATATTTGAAATGCCTATCGGCAACCATATCTGGAATGCCTATCGGCACCTATATTTGAAATGCCTATCGGCTTCTATATCTGAAATGCCTATCGGCACCTATTTTTAAAATGCCAATCGGCAACTACATCTGAAATGCCTATCGGCACCTATATCTGAAATGCCTATCGACACCTTTATCTGAAATGCCTATCGACACCTATATCTGAAATGCCTATCGACCCCTATATCTGAAATGCCTATCGACACCTATATCTGAAATGCCTATCGACACCTATATCTGAAATGCCTATCGACACCTATATCTGAAATGCCTATCGACACCTATATCTGAAATGCCTATCGACACCTATATCTGAAATGCCTATCGACACCTATATCTGAAATGCCTATCGACACCTATATCTGAAATGCCTATCGACACCTATATCTGAAATGCCTATCGACACCTATATCTGAAATGCTATCGACACCTATATCTGAAATGCCTATCGACACCTATATCTGAAATGCCTATCGACACCTATATCTGAAATGCCTATCGACACCTATATCTGAAATGCCTATCGACACCTATATCTGAAATGCCTATCGACACCTATATCTGAAATGCCTATCGACCCCTATATCTGAAATGCCTATCGACACCTATATCTGAAATGCCTATCGACACCTATATCTGAAATGCCTATCGACACCTATTTTTGAAATGCCTATCGGAAACTACATCTGAAATGCCTATCAGCACCTATATTTGAAATGCCTATCGGCAACCATATCTGGAATGCCTATCGGCACCTATATTTGAAATGCCTATCGGCTTCTATATCTGAAATGCCTATCGGCACCTATTTTTAAAATGCCAATCGGCAACT
>JAVRKA010000844.1:0-46357 GCA_034508555.1 Venustoraphidia nigricollis | reverse complement strand
ATCGACACCTATATCTGAAATGCCTATCGACACCTATATCTGAAATGCCTATCGACACCTATATCTAAAATGCCTATCGACACCTATTTTTGAAATGCCTATCGGAAACTACATCTGAAATGCCTATCAGCACCTATATTTGAAATGCCTATCGGCAACCATATCTGGAATGCCTATCGGCACCTATATTTAAAATGCCAATCGGCAACTATATCTGAAATGCCTATCGGCACCTATATCTGAAATGCCTATCGACACCTATATCTGAAATGCCTATCGACACCTATATCTGAAATGCCTATCGACACCTATATCTGAAATGCCTATCGACACCTATATCTGAAATGCCTATCGACACCTATATCTGAAATGCCTATCGACACCTATATCTAAAATGCCTATCGACACCTATTTTTGAAATGCCTATCGGAAACTACATCTGAAATGCCTATCAGCACCTATATTTGAAATGCCTATCGGCAACCATATCTGGAATGCCTATCGGCACCTATATTTAAAATGCCTATCGGCTTCTATATCTGAAATGCCTATCGGCACCTATTTTTAAAATGCCAATCGGCAACTATATCTGAAATGCCTATCGGCACCTATATCTGAAATGCCTATCGACACCTATATCTGAAATGCCTATCGACACCTATATCTGAAATGCCTATCGACACCTATATCTGAAATGCCTATCGACACCTATATCTGAAATGCCTTTTGACACCTATATCTGAAATGCCTATCGACACCTATATCTGAAATGCCTATCGACACCTATATCTGAAATGCCTATCGACACCTATATCTGAAATGCCTATCGACACCTATTTTTGGAATGCCTATCGGAAACTACATCTGAAATGCCTATCAGCACCTATATTTGAAATGCCTATCGACACCTATATCTGAAATGCCTATCGACACCTATTTTTGAAATGCCTATCGGAAACTACATCTGAAATGCCTATCAGCACCTATATTTGAAATGCCTATCGGCAACCATATCTGGAATGCCTATCGGCACCTATATTTGAAATGCCTATCGGCTTCTATATCTGAAATGCCTATCGGCACCTATTTTTAAACTGCCAATCGGCAACTATATCTGAAATGCCTATCGGCACCTATATCTGAAATGCCTATCGACACCTATATCTGAAATGCCTATCGACACCTATATCTGAAATGCCTATCGACACCTATATCTGAAATGCCTATCGACACCTATATCTGAAATGCCTATCGACACCTATATCTGAAATGCCTATCGACACCTATATCTGAAATGCCTATCGACACCTATATCTGAAATGCCTATCGACACCTATTTTTGAAATGCCTATCGGAAACTACATCTGAAATGCCTATCAGCACCTATATTTGAAATGCCTATCGGCAACCATATCTGGAATGCCTATCGGCACCTTTATTTGAAATGCCTATCGGCTTCTATATCTGAAATGCCTATCGGCACCTATTTTTAAAATGCCAATCGGCAACTATATCTGAAATGCCTATCGGCACCTCTATCTGAAATGCCTATCGACACCTATATCTGAAATGCCTATCGACACCTATATCTGAAATGCCTATCGACACCTATATCTGAAATGCCTATCGACACCTATATCTGAAATGCCTATCGACACCTATATCTGAAATGCCTATCGACACCTATATCTGAAATGCCTATCGACACCTATATCTGAAATGCCTATCGACACCTATTTTTGAAATGCCTATCGGAAACTACATCTGAAATGCCTATCAGCACCTATATTTGAAATGCCTATCGGCAACCATATCTGGAATGCCTATCGGCACCTATATTTGAAATGCCTATCGGCTTCTGTATCTGAAATGCCGATCGGCACCTATTTTTAAAATGCCAATCGGCAACTATATCTGAAATGCCTATCGGCACCTATATCTGAAATGCCTATCGACACCTATATCTGAAATGCCTATCGACACCTATATCTGAAATGCCTATCGACACCTATATCTGAAATGCTTATCGACACCTATATCTGAAATGCCTATCGACACCTATATCTGAAATGCCTATCGACACCTATATCTGAAATGCCTATCGACACCTATATCTGAAATGCCTATCGACACCTATTTTTGAAATGCCTATCGGAAACTACATCTGAAATGCCTATCAGCACCTATATTTGAAATGCCTATCGGCAACCATATCTGGAATGCCTATCGGCACCTATATTTGAAATGCCCATCGGCTTCTATATCTGAAATGCCTATCGGCACCTATTTTTAAAATGCCAATCGGCAACTATATCTGAAATGCCTATCGGCACCTATATCTGAAATGCCTATCGACACCTATATCTGAAATGCCTATCGACACCTATATCTGAAATGCCTATCGACACCTATATCTGAAATGCCTATCGACACCTATATCTGAAATGCCTATCGACACCTATATCTGAAATGCCTATCGACACCTATATCTGAAATGCCTATCGACACCTATATCTGAAATGCCTATCGACACCTATTTTTGAAATGCCTATCGGAAACTACATCTGAAATGCCTATCAGCACCTATATTTAAAATGCCTATCGGCAACCATATCTGGAATGCCTATCGGCACCTATATTTGAAATGCCTATCGGCCTCTACATCTGAAATGCCTATCGACACCTATATCTGAAATGCCTATCGACACCTATATCTGAAATGCCTATCGACACCTATATCTGAAATGCCTATCGACACCTATATCTGAAATGCCTATCGACACCTATATCTAAAATGCCTATCGACACCTATTTTTGAAATGCCTATCGGAAACTACATCTGAAATGCCTATCAGCACCTATATTTGAAATGCCTATCGGCAACCATATCTGGAATGCCTATCGGCACCTATATTTGAAATGCCTATCGGCTTCTATATCTGAAATGCCTATCGGCACCTATTTTTAAAATGCCAATCGGCAACTATATCTGAAATGCCTATCGGCACCTATATCTGTAATGCCTATCGACACCTATATCTGAAATGCCTATCGACACCTATATCTGAAATGCCTATCGACACCTATATCTGAAATGCCTATCGACACCTATATCTGAAATGCCTATCGACACCTATATCTGAAATGCCTATCGACACCTATATCTAAAATGCCTATCGACACCTATTTTTGAAATGCCTATCGGAAACTACATCTGAAATGCCTATCAGCACCTATATTTGAAATGCCTATCGGCAACCATATCTGGAATGCCTATCGGCACCTATATTTGAAATGCCTATCGGCTTCTATATCTGAAATGCCTATCGGCACCTATTTTTAAAATGCCAATCGGCAACTATATCTGAAATGCCTATCGGCACCTATATCTGAAATGCCTATCGACACCTATATCTGAAATGCCTATTGACACCTATATCTGAAATGCCTATCGACACCTATATCTGAAATGCCTATCGACACCTATATCTGAAATGCCTTTCGACACCTATATCTGAAATGCCTATCGACACCTATATCTGAAATGCCTATCGACACCTATATCTGAAATGCCTATCGACACCTATATCTGAAATGCCTATCGACACCTATTTTTGGAATGCCTATCGGAAACTACATCTGAAATGCCTATCAGCACCTATATTTGAAATGCCTATCGGCCTCTATATCTGAAATGCCTATCGACACCTATATCTGAAATGCCTATCGACACCTATATCTGAAATGCCTATCGACACCTATATCTGAAATGCCTATCGACACCTATATCTGAAATGCCTATCGACACCTATATCTGAAATGCCTATCGACACCTATATCTGAAATGCCTATCGACACCTATATCTGAAATGCCTATCGACACCTATTTTTGAAATGCCTATCGGAAACTTCATCTGAAATGCCTATCAGCACCTATATTTGAAATGCCTATCGGCAACCATATCTGGAATGCCTATCGGCACCTATATTTGAAATGCCTATCGGCTTCTATATCTGAAATGCCTATCAGCACCTATTTTTAAAATGCCAATCGGCAATTATATCTGAAATGCCTATCGGCACCTATATCTGAAATGCCTATCGACACCTATATCTGAAATGCCTATCGACACCTATATCTGAAATGCCTATCGACACCTATATCTGAAATGCCTATCGACACCTATATCTGAAATGCCTATCGACACCTATATCTGAAATGCCTATCGACACCTATATCTGAAATGCCTATCGACACCTATATCTGAAATGCCTATCGACACCTATTTTTGAAATGCCTATCGGAAACTACATCTAAAATGCCTATCAGCACCTATATTTGAAATGCCTATCGGCAACCATATCTGGAATGCCTATCGGCACCTATATTTGAAATGCCTATCGGCTTCTATATCTGAAATGCCTATCGGCACCTATTTTTAAAATGCCAATCGGCAACTATATCTGAAATGCCTATCGGCACCTATATCTGAAATGCCTATCGACACCTATATCTGAAATGCCTATCGACACCTATATCTGAAATGCCTATCGACACCTATATCTGAAATGCCTATCGACACCTATATCTGAAATGCCTATCGACACCTATATCTGAAATGCCTATCGACACCTATATCTGAAATGCCTATCGACACCTATATCTGAAATGCCTATCGACACCTATATCTGAAATGCCTATCGACACCTATTTTTGAAATGCCTATCGGAAACTACATCTGAAATGCCTATCAGCACCTATATTTGAAATGCCTATCGACACCTATATCTGAAATGCCTATCGACACCTATATCTGAAATGCCTATCAACACCTATATCTGAAATGCCTATCGACACCTATATCTGAAATGCCTATCGACACCTATATCTGAAATGCCTATCGACACCTATATCTGAAATGCCTATCGACACCTATTTTTGAAATGCCTATCGGAAACTACATCTGAAATGCCTATCAGCACCTATATTTGAAATGCCTATCGGCAACCATATCTGGAATGCCTATCGGCACTTATATTTGAAATGCCTATCGGCTTCTATATCTGAAATGCCTATCGGCACCTATTTTTAAAATGCCAATCGGCAACTATATATGAAATGCCTATCGGCACCTATATCTGAAATGCCTATCGACACCTATATCTGAAATGCCTATCGACACCTATATCTGAAATGCACATCGACACCTATATCTGAAATGCCTATCGACACCTATATCTGAAATGCCTATCGACACCTATATCTGAAATGCCTATCGACACCTATATCTGAAATGCCTATCGACACCTATTTTTGAAATGCCTATCGGAAACTACATCTGAAATGCCTATCAGCACCTATATTTGAAATGCCTATCGGCAACCATATCTGGAATGCCTATCGGCACCTATATTTGAAATGACTATCGGCTTCTATATCTAAAAAGCCTATCGGCACCTATTTTTAAAATGCCAATCGGCAATTATATCTGAAATGCCTATCGGCACCTATATCTGAAATGCCTATCGACACCTATATCTGAAATGCCTATCGACACCTATATCTGAAATGCCTATCGACACCTATATCTGAAATGCCTATCGACACCTATTTTTGAAATGCCTATCGGAAACTACATCTGAAATGCCTATCAGCACCTATATTTGAAATGCCTATCGGCAACCATATCTGGAATGCCTATCGGCACCGATATTTGAAATGCCTATCGGCTTCTATATCTGAAATGCCTATCGGCACCTATTTTTAAAATGCCAATAGGCAACTATATCTGAAATGCCTATCGGCACCTATATCTGAAATGCCTATCGACACTTATATCTGAAATGCCTATCGACACCTATATCTGAAATGCCTATCGACACCTATATCTGAAATGCCTATCGACACCTATATCTGAAATGCCTATCGACACCTATATCTGAAATGCCTATCGACACCTATATCTGAAATGCCTATCGACACCTATTTTTGAAAAGCCTATCGGAAACTACATCTGAAATGCCTATCAGCACCTATATTTGAAATGCCTATCGGCAACCATATCTGGAATGCCTATCGGCACCTATATTTGAAATGCCTATCGGCTTCTATATCTGAAATGCCTATCGGCACCTATTTTTAAAATGCCAATCGGCAACTATATCTGAAATGCCTATCGGCACCTATATCTGAAATGCCTATCGACACCTATATCTGAAATGCCTATCGACACCTATATCTGAAATGCCTATCGACACCTATATCTGAAATGCCTATCGACACCTATATCTGAAATGCCTATCGACACCTATATCTGAAATGCCTATCGACACCTATATCTGAAATGCCTATCGACACCTATATCTGAAATGCCTATCGACACCTATATCTGAAATGCCTATCGACACCTATATCTGAAATGCCTATCGACACCTATATCTGAAATGCCTATCGACACCTATTTTTGAAATGCCTAGCGGAAACTTCATCTGACATGCCTATCAGCACCTATATTTGAAATGCCTATCGGCAACCATATCTGGAATGCCTATCGGCACCTATATTTGAATTGCCTATCGGCTTCTATATCTGAAATGCCTATCAGCACCTATTTTTAAAATGCCAATCGGCAATTATATCTGCAATGCCTATCGGCACCTATATCTGAAATGCCTATCGACACCTATATCTGAAATGCCTATCGACACCTATATCTGAAATGCCTATCGACACCTATATCTGAAATGCCTATCGACACCTATATCTGAAATGCCTATCGACACCTATATCTGAAATGCCTATCGACACCTATATCTGAAATGCCTATCGACACCTATATCTGAAATGCCTATCGACACCTATTTTTGAAATGCCTATCGGAAACTACATCTAAAATGCCTATCAGCACCTATATTTGAAATGCCTATCGGCAACCATATCTGGTATGCCTATCGGCACCTATATTTGAAATGCCTATCGGCTTCTATATCTGAAATGCCTATCGGCACCTATTTTTAAAATGCCAATCGGCAACTATATCTGAAATGCCTATCGGCACCTATATCTGAAATGCCTATCGACACCTATATCTGAAATGCCTATCGACACCTATATCTGAAATGCCTATCGACACCTATATCTGAAATGCCTATCGACACCTATATCTGAAATGCCTATCGACACCTATATCTGAAATGCCTATCGACACCTATATCTGAAATGCCTATCGACACCTATATCTGAAATGCCTATCGACACCTATATCTGAAATGCCTATCGACACCTATTTTTGAAATGCCTATCGGAAACTACATCTGAAATGCCTATCAGCACCTATATTTGAAATGCCTATCGACACCTATATCTGAAATGCCTATCGACACCTATATCTGAAATGCCTATCGACACCTATATCTGAAATGCCTATCGACACCTATATCTGAAATGCCTATCGACACCTATATCTGAAATGCCTATCGACACCTATATCTGAAATGCCTATCGACACCTATTTTTGAAATGCCTATCGGAAACTACATCTGAAATGCCTATCAGCACCTATATTTGAAATGCCTATCGGCAACCATATCTGGAATGCCTATCGGCACTTATATTTGAAATGCCTATCGGCTTCTATATCTGAAATGCCTATCGGCACCTATTTTTAAAATGCCAATCGGCAACTATATCTGAAATGCCTATCGGCACCTATATCTGAAATGCCTATCGACACCTATATCTGAAATGCCTATCGACACCTATATCTGAAATGCCTATCGACACCTATATCTGAAATGCCTATCGACACCTATATCTGAAATGCCTATCGACACCTATATCTGAAATGCCTATCGACACCTATATCTGAAATGCCTATCGACACCTATATCTGAAATGCCTATCGACACCTATATCTAAAATGCCTATCGACACCTATTTTTGAAATGCCTATCGGAAACTACATCTGAAATGCCTATCAGCACCTATATTTGAAATGCCTATCGGCAACCATATCTGGAATGCCTATCGGCACCTATATTTGAAATGCCTATCGGCTTCTATATCTGAAATGCCTATCGGCACCTATTTTTAAAATGCCAATCGGCAACTATATCTGAAATGCCTATCGGCACCTATATCTGAAATGCCTATCGACACCTATATCTGAAATGCCTATCGACACCTATATCTGAAATGCCTATCGACACCTATATCTGAAATGCCTATCGACACCTATATCTGAAATGCCTATCGCCACCTATATCTGAAATGCCTATCGACACCTATATCTGAAATGCCTATCGACACCTATATCTGAAATGCCTATCGACACCTATTTTTGAAATGCCTATCGGAAACTACATCTGAAATGCCTATCAGCACCTATATTTGAAATGCCTATCGGCAACCATATCTGGAATGCCTATCGGCACCTATATTTGAAATGCCTATCGGCTTCTATATCTGAAATGCCTATCGGCACCTATTTTTAAACTGCCAATCGGCAACTATATCTGAAATGCCTATCGGCACCTATATCTGAAATGCCTATCGACACCTATATTGAGAAATGCCTATCGACACCTATATCTGAAATGCCTATCGACACCTATATCTGAAATGCCTATCGACACCTATATCTGAAATGCCTATCGACACCTATATCTGAAATGCCTATCGACACCTATATCTGAAATGCCTATCGACACCTATATCTGAAATGCCTATCGACACCTATTTTTGAAATGCCTATCGGAAACTACATCTGAAATGCCTATCAGCACCTATATTTGAAATGCCTATCGGCAACCATATCTGGAATGCCTATCGGCACCTATATTTGAAATGCCTATCGGCTTCTACATCTGAAATGCCTATCGGCACCTATTTTTAAAATGCCAATCGGCAACTATATCTGAAATGCCTATCGGCACCTATATCTGAAATGCCTATCGACACCTATATCTGAAATGCCTATCGACACCTATATCTGAAATGCCTATCGACACCTATATCTGAAATGCCTATCGACACCTATATCTGAAATGCCTATCGACACCTATATCTGAAATGCCTATCGACACCTATATCTGAAATGCCTATCGACACCTATATCTGAAATGCCTATCGACACCTATTTTTGAAATGCCTATCGGAAACTACATATGAAATGCCTATCAGCACCTATATTTGAAATGCCTATCGGCAACCATATCTGGAATGCCTATCGGCACCTATATTTGAAATGCCTATCGGCTTCTATATCTGAAATGCCTATCGGCACCTATTTTTAAAATGCCAATCGGCACCTATTTTTAAAATGCCAATCGGCAACTATATCTGAAATGCCTATCGGCACCTATATCTGAAATGCCTATCGACACCTATATCTGAAATGCCTATCGACACCTATATCTGAAATGCCTATCGACACCTATACCTGAAATGCCTATCGACACCTATATCTGAAATGCCTATCGACACCTATATCTGAAATGCCTATCGACACCTATATCTGAAATGCCTATTGACACCTATATCTGAAATGCCTATCGACACCTATATCTGAAATGCCTATCGACACCTATATCTGAAATGCCTATCGACACCTATTTTTGAAATGCCTATCGGAAACTACATCTGAAATGCCTATCAGCACCTATATTTGAAATGCCTATCGGCAACCATATCTGGAATGCCTATCGGCACCTATATTTGAAATGCCTATCGGCTTCTATATCTGAAATGCCTATCGGCACCTATTTTTAAAATGCCAATCGGCACCTATTTTTAAAATGCCAATCGGCAACTATATCTGAAATGCCTATCGGCACCTATATCTGAAATGCCTATCGACACCTATATCTGAAATGCCTATCGACACCTATATCTGAAATGCCTATCGACACCTATATCTGAAATGCCTATCGACACCTATATCTGAAATGCCTATTGACACCTATATCTGAAATGCCTATCGACACCTATATCTGAAATGCCTATCGACACCTATATCTGAAATGCCTATCGACACCTATTTTTGAAATGCCTATCGGAAACTACATCTGAAATGCCTATCAGCACCTATATTTGAAATGCCTATCGGCAACCATATCTGGAATGCCTATCGGCACCTATATTTGAAATGCCTATCGGCTTCTATATCTGAAATGCCTATCGGCACCTATTTTTAAAATGCCAATCGGCAATTATATCTGAAATGCCTATCGGCACCTATATCTGAAATGCCTATCGACACCTATATCTGAAATGCCTATCGACACCTATATCTGAAATGCCTATCGACACCTATATCTGAAATGCCTATCGACACCTATATCTGAAATGCCTATCGACACCTATATCTGAAATGCCTATCGACACCTATATCTGAAATGCCTATCGACACCTATATCTGAAATGCCTATCGACACCTATTTTTGAAATGCCTATCGGAAACTACATCTGAAATGCCTATCAGCACCTATATTTGAAATGCCTATCGGCAACCATATCTGGAATGCCTATCGGCACCTATATTTGAAATGCCTATTGGCTTCTATATCTGAAATGCCTATCGGCACCTATTTTTAAAATGCCAATCGGCAACTATATCTGAAATGCCTATCGGCACCTATATCTGAAATGCCTATCGACACCTATATCTGAAATGCCTATCGACACCTATATCTGAAATGCCTATCGACACCTATATCTGAAATGCCTATCGACACCTATATCTGAAATGCCTATCGACACCTATATCTGAAATGCCTATCGACACCTATATCTGAAATGCCTATCGACACCTATATCTGAAATGCCTATCGACACCTATTTTTGAAATGCCTATCGGAAACTACATCTGAAATGCCTATCAGCACCTATATTTGAAATGCCTATCGGCAACCATATCTGGAATGCCTATCGGCACCTATATTTGAAATGCCTATCGGCTTCTATATCTGAAATGCCTATCGGCACCTATTTTTAAAATGCCAATCGGCAACTATATCTGAAATGCCTATCGGCACCTATATCTGAAATGCCTATCGACACCTATATCTGAAATGCCTATCGACACCTATATCTGAAATGCCTATCGACACCTATTTTTGAAATGCCTATCCGAAACTACATCTGAAATGCCTATCAGCACCTATATTTGAAATGCCTATCGGAAACTACATCTGAAATGCCTATCAGCACCTATATTTGAAATGCCTATCGGCTTCTATATCTGAAATGCCTATCGGCACCTATTTTTAAAATGTTAATCGGCAACTATATCTGAAATGCCTATCGGCACCTATATCTGAAATGCCTATCGGCACCTATTTTTGAAATGCCTATCGAAAACTACATCTGAAATGCCTATCAGCACCTATATTTGAAATGCCTATCGGAAACTACATCTGAAATGCCTATCAGCACCTATATTTGAAATGCCTATCGGCAACCATATCTGGAATGCCTATCGGCACCTATATTTGAAATGCCTATCGGCTTCTATATTTGAAATGCCTATCGACACCTATTTTTAAAATGTTAATCGGCAACTATATCTGAAATGCCTATCGGCACCTATATCTGAAATGCCTATCGGCACCTATTTTTGAAATGCCTATCCGAAACTACATCTGAAATGCCTATCAGCACCTATATTTGAAATGCCTATCGGCAACCATATCTGAAATGCCTATCGACACCTATATTTGAAATACCTATCGGCTTCTATATCTGAAATGCCTATCGGTACCTATTTTTAAAATGCCAATCGGTAACTATATCTGAAATGCCTATCGGCACCTATATCTGAAATGCCTATCGGCACCATTTTTTGAAATGCCTATCGGAAACTACATCCGGAATGCCTATCAGCACCTATATTTGAAATGCCTATCGGCAACCATATCTGGAATGCCTATCGGCACCTATATTTGAAATGCCTATCGGCTTCTATATCTGAAATGCCTATCGACACCAATTTTTGAAATGCCTATCGGAAACTACATCTGAAATGCCTATCAGCACCTATATTTGAAATGCCTATCGGCAACCATATCTGGAATGCTCATCGGCACCTATGTTTGAAATGCCTATCGTCTTATATATCTGAAATGCCTATCGGCACCTAATTTTAAAATGCCAATCGGCAACTATATCTGAAATGCCTATCGGCACCTATATCTTAAATGCCTATCGGCACCTATTTTTGAAATGCCTATCGGAAACTACATCTGAAATGCCTATCAGCACCTATATTTGAAATGCTTATCGGCAACCATATCTGAAATGCCTATCGACACCTATATTTAAAATCCCTATCGGCTTCTATATCTGAAATGCCTATCGGCACCTATTTTAAAAATGCCAATCGGCAACTATATCTGAAATGCCTATCGGCCCCTATATCTGAAATGCCTATCGGCACCAATTTTTGAAATGCCTATCGGAAACTACATCTGAAATGCCTATCAGCACCTATATTTGAAATGCCTATCGGCAACCATATCTGGAATGCTCATCGGCACCTATATTTGAAATGCCTATCGGCTTATATATCTGAAATGACTATCGGCACCAATTTTTGAAATGCCTATCGGAAACTACATCTGAAATGCCTATCAGCACCTATATTTGAAATGCCTATCGGCAACCATATCTGGAATGCTCATCGGCACCTATATTTGAAATGCCTATCGGCTTATATAATATCTGAAATTCCTATCGGCACCTATTTTTAAAATGCCAATCGGCAACTATATCTGAAATGCCTATCGGCACCTATATCTGAAATGCCTATCGGCACCTATTTTTGAAATGCCTATCGGAAACTACATCTGAAATGCCTATCAGCACCTATATTTGAAATGGCTATCGGCAACCATGTCTGGAATGCCTATCGGCGCCTATATTTGAAATGCCTATCGGCTTCTATATCTGAAATACCTATCGGCGCCTATTTTTAAAATGCCAATCGGCAACTATATCTGAAGTGCCTATCGGCACCTATATCTGAAATGCCTATCGGCACCTATTTTTGAAATGCCTATCGAAAACTACATCTGAAATGCCTTTCAGCACCTATATTTGAAATGCCTATCGGCAACCATATCAGAGATGCCTATCGGCACCTATATCTGAAATGCCTTTCGGCATTTATATCTGAAATGCCGGTCGACACCTATATTTGAAATGCCTATCGGCACATATATTTTAAATGCCTATCGGCAACTATATCTGATATGCCTATCGGCACCTATATCTGAAATGCCTATCGGCACCTATTTTTGAAATGCCTATCGGAAACTACATCTAAAATACCTATCGGCACCTATTTTTAAAATGCCAATCGGTAAGTATATCTGAAATGCCTATCGGCACCTATATCTGAAATGCCTATCGGAACCTATTTTTAAAATGCCTATCGGAAACTACATCTGAAATGATTATCAGCGTTTATATTTGAAATGCCTATCGGCAACCATATCTGGAATGCCTATCGGCAACTATATTTGAAATGCCTATCGGCTTCTATATCTGAAATGCCAATTGGCACCTATTTTTAAAATACCAATCGGCAACTATATCTGAAATGCCTATCGGCACCTATATCTGAAATGCCTATCGGCATATATTTTTGAAATGCCTTTCGGAAACTACATCTGAAATGCCTATCTGCTCCTATATTTGAAATGCCTATCGGCAACCATATCTAAAATGCCTATCGACACCTATATTTGAAATCCCTATCGGCTTCTATATCTGAAATGCCTATTGGCACCTATTTTTAAAATGCCAATCGGCAAATATATCTGAAATGCCTATCGGCACCTATATCTGAAATGCCTATCGGCACCTATTTTTAAAATGCCAATCGGCAACTATATCTGAAATGCCTATCGGCACCTATATCTGAAATGCCTATCGGCACCTATTTTTAAAATGCCAAACGGTAACTATATCTGAAATGCCTATCGGCACCTATATCTGAAATGCCTATCAGCACCATTTTTTGAAATGTCTATCGGTAACTACATCCGGAATGCCTATCATCAACTATATTTGAAATGCCTATTGGCAACCATATCTGGAATGCCTATCGGCACCTATATTTGAAATGCCTATCGGCTTTTATATCTGAAATGCCTATCGACACCTATTTTTAAAATGCCAATCGGCAACTATATCTGAAATGCCTATCGGCACCTATATCTGAAATGCCTATCGGCAACTATTTTTAAAATGCCTATCGGTAACTACATCTGACATGCCTATCAGCACCTATATTTGAAATGCCTATCGGCAACCATATCTGGAATGCCTATCGGCGCCTATATTTGAAATGCCTATCGGCTTCTATATCTGAAATGCCTATTGGCACCTATTTTTAAAATGCCAATCGGCATTTATATCTGAAGTGCCTATCGGCACCTATATCTGAAATGCCTATCGGCACCTATTTTTGAAATGCCTATCGAAAACTACATCTGAAATGCCTATCAGCACCTATATTTGAAATGCCTATCGGCAACCACATCAGAAATGCCTATCAGCACCTATATCTGAAATGCCTTTCGGCATTTATATCTGAAATGCCGATCGACACCTATATTTGAATTGCCTATCGGCACTTTTATTTTAAATGCCTATCGGCAACTATATCTGATAAGCCTATCGGCACCTATATCTGAAATGCCTATCGGCACCTATTTTTGAAATGCCAATCTTTAAGTATATCTGAAATGCCTATCGGCACCTATATCTAAATTGCCTATCGGAACCTATTTTTGAAATGCCTATCGGAAACTACATCTGAAATGACTATCAGCACCTATATTTGAAATGCCTATCGGCAACCATATCTGAAATGCCTATCCACACCTATATTTGAAATACCTATCGGCTTCTATATCTAAAATCCTATCGGCACCTATTTTTGAAATGCCAATCGGTAAGTATATCTGAAATGCCTATCGGCACCTATATCTAAAATGCCTATCGGAACCTATTTTTGAAATGCCTATCGGAAACTACATCTGAAATGACTATCAGCATCTATATTTGAAATGCCTATCGGCAACCATATCTGAAATGCCTATCCACACCTATATTTGAAATACCTATCGGCTTCTATATCTAAAATGCCTATCGGCACCTATTTTTAAAATGCCAATCGGCAACTACATCTGAAATGCCTATCGGCTTATATATCTGAAATGCCTATCGGCACCTATTTTTAAAATGCCAATCGGCAACTATATCTGAAATGCCAATCGGCACCTATATCTGAAATGCCTATCGGCACCTATTTTTGAAATGCCTATCGGAAACTACATCTGAAATGCCTATCAGTACCTATATTTGAAATGCCTATCGGCACCTATATCTGAAATGCCTATCGGTACCTATTTTTAAAATGCCTATAAGAAACTACATCTGAAATGATTATCAGCACTTATATTTGAAATGCCTATCGGCAACCATATCTGGAATGCCAATCGGTACCTATATTTGAAATGCCTATCGGCTTCTATATCTGAAATGCCTATCGGCACCTATTTTTAAAACACCAATCGGCAACTATATCTGAAATGCCTATCGGCACCTATATCTGAAATGCCTATCGGCACCATTTTTTTAAATGCCTATCGGAAACTACATCCGGAATGCCTATCAGCACCTATATTTGAAATGCTTATCGGCAAATATATCTGGAATGCCTATCGGCACCTATATTTGAAATGCCTATCGGCTTCTATATCTGAAATGCCTATCGACACCAATTTTTGAAATACCTATCGGAAACTACATCTGAAATGCCTATCAGCACCATTATTTGAAATGCCTATCGGCAACCATATCTGGAATGCTCATCGGCACCTATATTTGGAATGCCTATCGGCTTATATATCTGAAATGCCTATCGGCACCTATATTTAAGATGCCGATCGGCAACTATATCTGAAATGCCTATCGGCACCTATATCTGAAATGCCTATCGGCACCTACTTTTGAAATGCCTATCGGAAACTACATCTGAAATGCCTATCAGCACCTATATTTGAAATGCTTATCGGCAAACATATCTGAAATGCCTATCGACACCTATATTTAAAATCCCTATCGGCTTCTATATCTGAAATGCCTATCGGCACCTATTTTTAAAATGCCAATCGGCAACTATATCTGAAATGCCTATCGGCACCTATATCTGAAATGCCTATCGACACCAATTTTTGAAATGCCTATCGGAAACTACATCTGAAATGCCTATCAGCACCTATATTTGAAATGCCTATCGGCAACCATATCTGGAATGCCTATCGGCACCTATATTTGAAATGCCTATCGGCTTCTATATCTGAAATGCCTATCGGCACCTATTTTTAAAATGCCAATCGGCAACTATATCTGAAATGCCTATCGGCACCTATATCTGAAATGCCTATCGACACCAATTTTTGAAATGCCTATCGGAAACTACATCTGAAATGCCTATCAGCACCTATATTTGAAATGCCTATCGGCAACCATATCTGGAATGCCTATCGGCACCTATATTTGAAATGCCTATCGGCTTCTATATCTGAAATGCCTATCGGCACCTATTTTTAAAATGCCAAACGGTAACTATATCTGAAATGCCTATCGGCACCTATATCTGAAATGCCTATCAGCACCATTTTTTGAAATGTCTATCGGTAACTACATCCGGAATGCCTATCATCAACTATATTTGAAATGCCTATTGGCAACCATATCTGGAATGCCTATCGGCACCTATATTTGAAATGCCTATCGGCTTTTATATCTGAAATGCCTATCGACACCTATTTTTAAAATGCCAATCGGCAACTATATCTGAAATGCCTATCGGCACCTATATCTGAAATGCCTATCGGCAACTATTTTTGAAATGCCTATCGGTAACTACATCTGACATGCCTATCAGCACCTATATTTGAAATGCCTATCGGCAACCATATCTGGAATGCCTATCGGCGCCTATATTTGAAATGCCTATCGGCTTCTATATCTGAAATGCCTATTGGCACCTATTTTTAAAATGCCAATCGGCATTTATATCTGAAGTGCCTATCGGCACCTATATCTGAAATGCCTATCGGCACCTATTTTTGAAATGCCTATCGAAAACTACATCTGAAATGCCTATCAGCACCTATATTTGAAATGCCTATCGGCAACCACATCAGAAATGCCTATCAGCACCTATATCTGAAATGCCTTTCGGCATTTATATCTGAAATGCCGATCGACACCTATATTTGAAATGCCTATCGGCACTTTTATTTTAAATGCCTATCGGCAACTATATCTGATAAGCCTATCGGCACCTATATCTGAAATGCCTATCGGCACCTATTTTTGAAATGCCAATCTTTAAGTATATCTGAAATGCCTATCGGCACCTATATCTAAATTGCCTATCGGAACCTATTTTTGAAATGCCTATCGGAAACTACATCTGAAATGACTATCAGCACCTATTTTTGAAATGCCTATCGAAAACTACATCTGAAATGCCTATCAGCACCTATATTTGAAATGCCTATCGGCAACCACATCAGAAATGCCTATCAGCACCTATATCTGAAATGCCTTTCGGCATTTATATCTGAAATGCCGATCGACACCTATATTTGAAATGCCTATCGGCACTTTTATTTTAAATGCCTATCGGCAACTATATCTGATAAGCCTATCGGCACCTATATCTGAAATGCCTATCGGCACCTATTTTTGAAATGCCAATCTTTAAGTATATCTGAAATGCCTATCGGCACCTATATCTGAAATGCCTATCGGCACCTATTTTTGAAATGCCTATCGGAAACTACATCTGAAATGCCTATCAGCACCTATATTTGAAATGCTTATCGGCAAACATATCTGAAATGCCTATCGACACCTATATTTAAAATCCCTATCGGCTTCTATATCTGAAATGCCTATCGGCACCTATTTTTAAAATGCCAATCGGCAACTATATCTGAAATGCCTATCGGCACCTATATCTGAAATGCCTATCGACACCAATTTTTGAAATGCCTATCGGAAACTACATCTGAAATGCCTATCAGCACCTATATTTGAAATGCCTATCGGCAACCATATCTGGAATGCCTATCGGCACCTATATTTGAAATGCCTATCGGCTTCTATATCTGAAATGCCTATCGGCACCTATTTTTAAAATGCCAATCGGCAACTATATCTGAAATGCCTATCGGCACCTATATCTGAAATGGCTATCGGCACCTATTTTTGAAATGCCTATCGGAAACTACATCTGAAATGCCTATCAGCACCTATATTTGAAATGCCTATCGGCAACCATATCTGGAATGCCTATCGGCGCCTATATTTGAAATGCCTATCGGCTTCTATATCTAAAATACCTATCGGCGCCTATTTTTAAAATGCCAATCGGCAACTATATCTGAAGTGCCTGTCGGCACCTATATCTGAAATGCCTATCGGCACCTATTTTTGAAATGCCTATCGAAAACTACATCTGAAATGCCTATCAGCACCTATATTTGAAATGCCTATCGGCAACCACATCAGAAATGCCTATCGGCACCTATATCTGCAATGCCTTTCGGCATTTATATCTGAAATGCCGGTCGACACCTATATTTAAAATGCCTATCGGCACATATATTTTAAATGCCTATCGGCAACTATATCTGATATACCTATCGGCACCTATATCTGAAATGCCTATCGGCACCTATTTTTGAAATGCCTATCGGAAACTACATCTAAAATGCCTATCGGCACCTATTTTAAAATGCCAATCGGTAAGTATTACCGAAATGCCTATCGGCACCTATATCTGAAATGCCTATCGGAACCTATTTTTGAAATGCCTATCGGAAACTACATTTGAAATGACTATCAGCACCTATATTTGAAATGCCTATCGGCAACCATATCTGAAATGCCTATCCACACCTATATTTGAAATACCTATCGGCTTCTATATCTGAAATGCCTATCGGCACCTATTTTTAAAATGCCAATCGGCAACTATATCTGAAATGCCTATCGGCACCTATATCTGAAATGCCTATCGGCACCTATTTTTGAAATGCCTATCGAAAACTACATCTGAAATGCCTATCAGCACCTATATTTGAAATGCCTATCGGCAACCACATCAGAAATGCCTATCGGCACCTATATCTGAAATGCCTTTCGGCATTTATATCTGAAATGTCGGTCGACACCTATATTTGAAATGCCTATCGGCACATATATTTTAAATGCCTATCGGCAACTATATTTGAAATGCCTATCGGCACCTATATCTGAAATGCCTATCGGCACCTATTTTTGAAATGCCTATCGGAAACTACATCTAAAATACCTATCGGCACCTATTTTTAAAATGCCAATCGGTAAGTATATCTGAAATGCCTATCGGCACCTATATCTGAAATGCCTATCGGAACCTATTTTTGAAATGCCTATCGGAAACTACATCTGAAATGACTATCAGCATTTATATTTGAAATGCCTATCGGCAACCATATCTGAAATGCCTATCCACACCTATATTTGAAATACCTATCGGCTTCTATATCTAAAATGCCTATCGGCACCTATTTTTAAAATGCCAATTGGCAACTACATCTGAAATGCCTATCGGCTTATATATCTGAAATGCCTATCGGCACCTATTTTTAAAATGCCAATCGGCAACTATATCTGAAATGCCAATCGGCACCTATATCTGAAATGCCTATCGGCACCTATTTTTGAAATGCCTATCGGAAACTACATCTGAAATGCCTATCAGTACCTATATTTGAAATGCCTATCGTCAACCATATCTGAAATGCCTATCGACACCTATATTTGAAATCCCTTTCGGCTTCTATATCTGAAATGCCTATCGGCACCTATTTTTAAAATGCCAATCGGCAACTATATCTGAAATGCCAATCGGCACCTATTTCTGAAATGCCTATCGACACCTATTTTTAAAATGCCAATTGGCAACTATATCTGAAATGCCTATCGGCACCTATATCTAAAATGCTTATCGGAACCTATTTTTGAAATGCCTATCGGAAACTACATCTGAAATGACTATCAGCACCTATATTTGAAATGCCTATCGGCAACCATATCTGAAATGCCTATCCACACCTATATTTGAAATACCTATCGGCTTCTATATCTAAAATGCCTATCGGCACCTCTTTTTAAAATGCCCATCGGTAAGTATATCTGAAATGCCTATCGGCACCTATATCTAAAATGCCTAATGGAACCTATTTTTGAAATGCCTATCGGAAACTACATCTGAAATGACTATCAGCACTTATATTTGAAATGCCTATCGGCAACCATATCTGATATGCCTATCCACACCTATATTTGAAATACCTATCGGCTTCTATATCTAAAATGCCTATCGGCACTTATTTTTAAAATGCCAATCGGCAACTACATCTGAAATGCCTATCGGCTTATATATCTGAAATGCCTATCGGCACCAATTTTTAAAATGCCAATCGGCAACTATATCTGAAATGCCAATCGGCACCTATATTTGAAATGCCTATCGACACCTATTTTTAAAATGCCAATTGGCAACTATATCTGAAATGCCTATCGGCACTTATATCTGAAATGCCTATCGACACCTATTTTTAAAATGCCAATTGGCAACTATATCTGAAATGCCTATCGGCACCTATATCTGAAATGCCTATCGGTACCTATTTTTGAAATGCCTATCCGAAACTACATCATCTGAAATGATTATCAGCACTTATATTTGAAATGCCTATCGGCAACCATATCTGGAATGCCTATCGGCACCTATATTTGAAATGCCTACCGGCAACCATATCTGGAATGCCTATCGGAACCTATATTTGAAATGCCTATCGGCTTCTATAACTGAAATGCCTATCGACACTTATTTTTAAAATGCCAATCGGCAACTATATCTGAAATGCCTATCGGCACCTATATCTGAAATGCCTATCGGCACCTATTTTTGAAATGCCTATCGGAAACTACATCTGAAATGCCTATCAGCACCTTTATTTGAAATGCTTATCGGCAACCATATCTGAAATAGCTATCGACATCTATATTTGAAATAGGTGCCGATAGGCATTTCAGATATAGAAGATCTGAAATGCCTAGCGGCACCTATTTTTAAAATGCCAATCGGCAACTATATCTGAAATGCCAATCGGCACCTATATCTGAAATGCCTATCGGCACCTATTTTTGAAATGCCTATCGGAAACTACATCTGAAATGCCTATCAGCACCTATATTTGAAATGCCTATCGGCATCCATATCTGGAATGCCTATCGGCGCCTATATTTGAAATGCCTATCGGCTTCTGTATCTAAAATGCCTATCGGCACCTATTTTTAAAATGCCAATCGGCAACTATATCTGAAGTGCCTATCGGCACCTATATCTCAAATGCCTATCGGCACCTATTTTTGAAATGCCTATCGAAAACTACATCTGAAATGCCTATCAGCATTTATATTTGAAATGCCTATCGGCAACCACATCAGAAATGCCTATCGGCACCTATATCTGAAATGCCCTACGGCATTTATATCTGAAATGCCGATCGACACCTATATTTGAAATGCCTATCGGCACCTATATTTTAAATGCCTATCGGCAACTATATCTGATATGCCTATCGGCACCTATATCTGAAATGCCTATCGGCACCTATTTTTGAAATGCCTATCGGAAACTACATCTAAAATGCCTATCGGCACCTATTTTTAAAATGCCAATCGGAAAGTATATCTGAAATGCCTATCGGCACCTATAATTAAAATGCCTATCGGAACCTATTTTTGAAATGCCTATCGGAAACAACATCTGAAATGACTATCAGCACCTATATTTGAAATGCCTATCGGCAACCATATCTAAAATGCCTATCCACACCTGTATTTGAAATACTTATCGGCTTCTATATCTAAAATGCCTATCGGCACCTATTTTTAAAATGCCAATCGGACTCTATATCTGAAATGCCTATCGGCACCTATATCTGAAATGCCTATCGGCACCAACTTTTGAAATGCCTATCGGAAACTCCATCTGAAATGCCTATCAGCACCTATATTTGAAATGCCTATCGGCAACCATATCTGGAATGCCTATCGGCACCTATATTTGAAATGCCTATCGGGTTCTATATCTGAAATGCCTATCGACACCTATTTTTAAAATGCCAATTGGCAACTATATCTGAAATGCCTATCGGCACCTATATCTGAAATGCCTATCGGTACCTATTTTTAAAATGCTTATCGGCAACCATATCTGAAATAGCTATCGACACCTATATTTGAAATCCCTATCGGCTTCTATATCTGAAATGCCTATCGGCACCTATTTTTAAAACACCAATCGGCAACTATATCTGAAATGCCTATCGGCACCATTTTTTGAAATGCCTATCGGAAACTACATCCGGAATGCCTATCAGCACCTATATTTGAAATGCTTATCGGCAACCATATCTAGAATGCCTATCGGCACCTATATTTGAAATGCCTATCGGCTTCTATATCTGAAATGCCTATCGACACCAATTTTTGAAATGCCTATCGGAAACTACATCTGAAATGCCTATCAGCACCTATATTTGAAATGCCTATCGGCAACCATATCTGGAATGCTCATCGGCACCTATATTTGAAATGCCTATCGGCTTATATATCTGAAATGCCTATCGGCACCTATATTTAAGATGCCGATCGGCAACTATATCCGAAATGCCTATCGGCACCTATATCTAAAATGCCTATCGGCCACTTTTTTGAAATGCCTATCGGAAACTACATCTGAAATGCCTATCAGCACCTATATTTGAAATGCTTATCGGCAAACATATCTGAAATGCCTATCGACACCTATATTTAAAATCTCTATCGGCTTCTATATCTGAAATGCCTATCGGCTTCTATATCTGAAATGCCAATCGGCAACTATATCTGAAATGCCTATCTGCACCTATATCTGAAATGCCTATCGACACCAATTTTTGAAATGCCTATCGGAAACTACATCTGAAATGCCTATCAGCACCTATATTTGATGTGCCTATCGGCAACCATATCTGGAATGCTCATCGGCACCTATATTTGAAATGCCTATCGGCTTATATATCTGAAATGCCTATCGGCACCTATTTTTAAAATGCCAATCGGCAACATTATCTGAAATGCCTGTCGGCACCTATATCTGAAATGCCTATCGGCACCTATTTTTGAAATGCCTATCGGCAATCATATCTGAAATGCCTATCGACACCGATATTTGAAATACCTACCGGCTTCTATATCTAAAATGCCTATCGGCACCTATTTTTAAAATGCCAATCTTCAACTATATCTGAAATGCCTATCGGCACCTATATCTGAAATGCCTATCGGCACCAATTTTTGAAATGCCTATCGGAAACTACATCTGAAATGCCTATCAGCACCTATATTTGAAATGCCTATCGGCAACCATATCTGGAATGCCTATCGGCACCTATATTTGAAATGCCTATCGGCTTCTATATCTGAAATGCCTATCGGCACCTATTTTTAAAATGCCAATCGGCAACTATATCTGAAATGCCTATCGGCACCTATATCTGAAATGGCTATCGGCACCTATTTTTGAAATGCCTATCGGAAACTACATCTGAAATGCCTATCAGCACCTATATTTGAAATGCTTATCGGCAAACATATCTGAAATGCCTATCGACACCTATATTTAAAATCCCTATCGGCTTCTATATCTGAAATGCCTATCGGCACCTATTTTTAAAATGCCAATCGGCAACTATATCTGAAATGCCTATCGGCACCTATATCTGAAATGCCTATCGACACCAATTTTTGAAATGCCTATCGGAAACTACATCTGAAATGCCTATCAGCACCTATATTTGAAATGCCTATCGGCAACCATATCTGGAATGCCTATCGGCACCTATATTTGAAATGCCTATCGGCTTCTATATCTGAAATGCCTATCGGCACCTATTTTTAAAATGCCAATCGGCAACTATATCTGAAATGCCTATCGGCACCTATATCTGAAATGGCTATCGGCACCTATTTTTGAAATGCCTATCGGAAACTACATCTGAAATGCCTATCAGCACCTATATTTGAAATGCCTATCGGCAACCATATCTGGAATGCCTATCGGCGCCTATATTTGAAATGCCTATCGGCTTCTATATCTAAAATACCTATCGGCGCCTATTTTTAAAATGCCAATCGGCAACTATATCTGAAGTGCCTGTCGGCACCTATATCTGAAATGCCTATCGGCACCTATTTTTGAAATGCCTATCGAAAACTACATCTGAAATGCCTATCAGCACCTATATTTGAAATGCCTATCGGCAACCACATCAGAAATGCCTATCGGCACCTATATCTGCAATGCCTTTCGGCATTTATATCTGAAATGCCGGTCGACACCTATATTTAAAATGCCTATCGGCACATATATTTTAAATGCCTATCGGCAACTATATCTGATATACCTATCGGCACCTATATCTGAAATGCCTATCGGCACCTATTTTTGAAATGCCTATCGGAAACTACATCTAAAATGCCTATCGGCACCTATTTTTAAAATGCCAATCGGTAAGTATTACTGAAATGCCTATCGGCACCTATATCTGAAATGCCTATCGGAACCTATTTTTGAAATGCCTATCGGAAACTACATTTGAAATGACTATCAGCACCTATATTTGAAATGCCTATCGGCAACCATATCTGAAATGCCTATCCACACCTATATTTGAAATACCTATCGGCTTCTATATCTGAAATGCCTATCGGCACCTATTTTTAAAATGCCAATCGGCAACTATATCTGAAATGCCTATCGGCACCTATATCTGAAATGCCTATCGGCACCTATTTTTGAAATGCCTATCGAAAACTACATCTGAAATGCCTATCAGCACCTATATTTGAAATGCCTATCGGCAACCACATCAGAAATGCCTATCGGCACCTATATCTGAAATGCCTTTCGGCATTTATATCTGAAATGTCGGTCGACACCTATATTTGAAATGCCTATCGGCACATATATTTTAAATGCCTATCGGCAACTATATTTGAAATGCCTATCGGCACCTATATCTGAAATGCCTATCGGCACCTATTTTTGAAATGCCTATCGGAAACTACATCTAAAATACCTATCGGCACCTATTTTTAAAATGCCAATCGGTAAGTATATCTGAAATGCCTATCGGCACCTATATCTGAAATGCCTATCGGAACCTATTTTTGAAATGCCTATCGGAAACTACATCTGAAATGACTATCAGCACCTATATTTGAAATGCCTATCGGCAACCATATCTGAAATGCCTATCCACACCTATATTTGAAATACCTATCGGCTTCTATATCTAAAATGCCTATCGGCACCTATTTTTAAAATGCCAATTGGCAACTACATCTGAAATGCCTATCGGCTTATATATCTGAAATGCCTATCGGCACCTATTTTTAAAATGCCAATCGGCAACTATATCTGAAATGCCAATCGGCACCTATATCTGAAATGCCTATCGGCACCTATTTTTGAAATGCCTATCGGAAACTACATCTGAAATGCCTATCAGTACCTATATTTGAAATGCCTATCGGCAACCATATCTGAAATGCCTATCGACACCTATATTTGAAATCCCTTTCGGCTTCTATATCTGAAATGCCTATCGGCACCTATTTTTAAAATGCCAATCGGCAACTATATCTGAAATGCCAATCGGCACCTATATCTGAAATGCCTATCGACACCTATTTTTAAAATGCCAATTGGCAACTATATCTGAAATGCCTATCGGCACCTATATCTAAAATGCTTATCGGAACCTATTTTTGAAATGCCTATCGGAAACTACATCTGAAATGACTATCAGCACCTATATTTGAAATGCCTATCGGCAACCATATCTGAAATGCCTATCCACACCTATATTTGAAATACCTATCGGCTTCTATATCTAAAATGCCTATCGGCACCTCTTTTTAAAATGCCCATCGGTAAGTATATCTGAAATACCTATCGGCACCTATATCTAAAATGCCTAATGGAACCTATTTTTGAAATGCCTATCGGAAACTACATCTGAAATGACTATCAGCACTTATATTTGAAATGCCTATCGGCAACCATATCTGATATGCCTATCCACACCTATATTTGAAATACCTATCGGCTTCTATATCTAAAATGCCTATCGGCACTTATTTTTAAAATGCCAATCGGCAACTACATCTGAAATGCCTATCGGCTTATATATCTGAAATGCCTATCGGCACCAATTTTTAAAATGCCAATCGGCAACTATATCTGAAATGCCAATCGGCACCTATATTTGAAATGCCTATCGACACCTATTTTTAAAATGCCAATTGGCAACTATATCTGAAATGCCTATCGGCACTTATATCTGAAATGCCTATCGACACCTATTTTTAAAATGCCAATTGGCAACTATATCTGAAATGCCTATCGGCACCTATATCTGAAATGCCTATCGGTACCTATTTTTGAAATGCCTATCCGAAACTACATCTGAAATGATTATCAGCACTTATATTTGAAATGCCTATCGGCAACCATATCTGGAATGCCTATCGGCACCTATATTTGAAATGCCTACCGGCAACCATATCTGGAATGCCTATCGGAACCTATATTTGAAATGCCTATCGGCTTCTATAACTGAAATGCCTATCGACACTTATTTTTAAAATGCCAATCGGCAACTATATCTGAAATGCCTATCGGCACCTATATCTGAAATGCCTATCGGCACCTATTTTTGAAATGCCTATCGGAAACTACATCTGAAATGCCTATCAGCACCTTTATTTGAAATGCTTATCGGCAACCATATCTGAAATAGCTATCGACATCTATATTTGAAATAGGTGCCGATAGGCATTTCAGATATAGAAGATCTGAAATGCCTATCGGCACCTATTTTTAAAATGCCAATCGGCAACTATATCTGAAATGCCAATCGGCACCTATATCTGAAATGCCTATCGGCACCTATTTTTGAAATGCCTATCGAAAACTACATCTGAAATGCCTATCAGCACCTATATTTGAAATGCCTATCGGCATCCATATCTGGAATGCCTATCGGCGCCTATATTTGAAATGCCTATCGGCTTCTGTATCTAAAATGCCTATCGGCACCTATTTTTAAAATGCCAATCGGCCACTATATCTGAAGTGCCTATCGGCACCTATATCTCAAATGCCTATCGGCACCTATTTTTGAAATGCCTATCGAAAACTACATCTGAAATGCCTATCAGCATTTATATTTGAAATGCCTATCGGCAACCACATCAGAAATGCCTATCGGCACCTATATCTGAAATGCCCTACGGCATTTATATCTGAAATGCCGATCGACACCTATATTTGAAATGCCTATCGGCACCTATATTTTAAATGCCTATCGGCAACTATATCTGATATGCCTATCGGCACCTATATCTGAAATGCCTATCGGCACCTATTTTTGAAATGCCTATCGGAAACTACATCTAAAATGCCTATCGGCACCTATTTTTAAAATGCCAATCGGAAAGTATATCTGAAATGCCTATCGGCACCTATAATTAAAATGCCTATCGGAACCTATTTTTGAAATGCCTATCGGAAACAACATCTGAAATGACTATCAGCACCTATATTTGAAATGCCTATCGGCAACCATATCTAAAATGCCTATCCACACCTGTATTTGAAATACTTATCGGCTTCTATATCTAAAATGCCTATCGGCACCTATTTTTAAAATGCCAATCGGACTCTATATCTGAAATGCCTATCGGCACCTATATCTGAAATGCCTATCGGCACCAACTTTTGAAATGCCTATCGGAAACTCCATCTGAAATGCCTATCAGCACCTATATTTGAAATGCCTATCGGCAACCATATCTGGAATGCCTATCGGCACCTATATTTGAAATGCCTATCGGGTTCTATATCTGAAATGCCTATCGACACCTATTTTTAAAATGCCAATTGGCAACTATATCTGAAATGCCTATCGGCACCTATATCTGAAATGCCTATCGGTACCTATTTTTAAAATGCTTATCGGCAACCATATCTGAAATAGCTATCGACACCTATATTTGAAATCCCTATCGGCTTCTATATCTGAAATGCCTATCGGCACCTATTTTTAAAACACCAATCGGCAACTATATCTGAAATGCCTATCGGCACCATTTTTTGAAATGCCTATCGGAAACTACATCCGGAATGCCTATCAGCACCTATATTTGAAATGCTTATCGGCAACCATATCTAGAATGCCTATCGGCACCTATATTTGAAATGCCTATCGGCTTCTATATCTGAAATGCCTATCGACACCAATTTTTGAAATGCCTATCGGAAACTACATCTGAAATGCCTATCAGCACCTATATTTGAAATGCCTATCGGCAACCATATCTGGAATGCTCATCGGCACCTATATTTGAAATGCCTATCGGCTTATATATCTGAAATGCCTATCGGCACCTATATTTAAGATGCCGATCGGCAACTATATCCGAAATGCCTATCGGCACCTATATCTAAAATGCCTATCGGCACCTATTTTTGAAATGCCTATCGGAAACTACATCTGAAATGCCTATCAGCACCTATATTTGAAATGCTTATCGGCAAACATATCTGAAATGCCTATCGACACCTATATTTAAAATCTCTATCGGCTTCTATATCTGAAATGCCTATCGGCTTCTATATCTGAAATGCCAATCGGCAACTATATCTGAAATGCCTATCTGCACCTATATCTGAAATGCCTATCGACACCAATTTTTGAAATGCCTATCGGAAACTACATCTGAAATGCCTATCAGCACCTATATTTGAAGTGCCTATCGGCAACCATATCTGGAATGTTCATCGGCACCTATATTTGAAATGCCTATCGGCTTATATATCTGAAATGCCTATCGGCACCTATTTTTAAAATGCCAATCGGCAACATTATCTGAAATGCCTGTCGGCACCTATATCTGAAATGCCTATCGGCACCTATTTTTGAAATGCCTATCGGCAATCATATCTGAAATGCCTATCGACACCGATATTTGAAATACCTACCGGCTTCTATATCTAAAATGCCTATCGGCACCTATTTTTAAAATGCCAATCTTCAACTATATCTGAAATGCCTATCGGCACCTATATCTGAAATGCCTATCGGCACCAATTTTTGAAATGCCTATCGGAAACTACATCTGAAATGCCTATCAGCACCTATATTTGAAATGCCTATCGGCAACCATATCTGGAATGCCTATCGGCACCTATATTTGAAATGCCTATCGGCTTCTATATCTGAAATGCCTATCGGCACCTATTTTTAAAATGCCAATCGGCAACTATATCTGAAATGCCTATCGGCACCTATATCTGAAATGGCTATCGGCACCTATTTTTGAAATGCCTATCGAAAACTACATCTGAAATGCCTATCAGCACCTATATTTGAAATGCCTATCGGCAACCATATCTGGAATGCCTATCGGCGCCTATATTTGAAATGCCTATCGGCTTCTATATCTAAAATACCTATCGGCGCCTATTTTTAAAATGCCAATCGGCAACTATATCTGAAGTGCCTGTCGGCACCTATATCTGAAATGCCTATCGGCACCTATTTTTGAAATGCCTATCGAAAACTACATCTGAAATGCCTATCAGCACCTATATTTGAAATGCCTATCGGCAACCACATCAGAAATGCCTATCGGCACCTATATCTGAAATGCCTTTCGGCATTTATATCTGAAATGCCGGTCGACACCTATATTTAAAATGCCTATCGGCACATATATTTTAAATGCCTATCGGCAACTATATTTGATGTACCTATCGGCACCTATATCTGAAATGCCTATCGGCACCTATTTTTGAAATGCCTATCGGAAACTACATCTAAAATGCCTATCGGCACCGATTTTTAAAATGCCAATCGGTAAGTATTACTGAAATGCCTATCGGCACCTATATCTGAAATGCCTATCGGAACCTATTTTTGAAATGCCTATCGGAAACTACATTTGAAATGACTATCAGCACCTATATTTGAAATGCCTATCGGCAACCATATCTGAAATTCCTATCCACACCTATATTTAAAATACCTATCGGCTTCTATATCTGAAATGCCTATCGGCACCTATTTTTAAAATACCAATCGGCAACTATATCTGAAATGCCTATCGGCACCTATATCTGAAATGCCTATCGGTACCTATTTTTGAAATGCCTATCGAAAACTACATCTGAAATGCCTATCAGCACCTATATTTGAAATGCCTATCGGCAACCACATCAGAAATGCCTATCGGCACCTATATCTGAAATGCCTTTCGGCATTTATATCTGAAATGCCGGTCGACACTTATATTTGAAATGCCTATCGGCACATATATTTTAAATGCCTATCGGCAAATATATCTGATATACCTATCGGCACCTATATCTGAAATGCCTATCGGCACCTATTTTTGAAATGCCTATCGGAAACTACATCTAAAATGCCTATCGGCACCTATTTTTAAAATGCCAATCGGTAAGTATATCTGAAATGCCTATCGGCACCTATATCTGAAATGCCTATCGGAACCTATTTTTGAAATGACTATCGGAAACTACATCTGAAATGACTATCAGCACCTATATTTGAAATGCCTATCGGCAACCATATCTGAAATGCCTATCCACACCTATATTTGAAATACCTATCGGCTTCTATATCTGAAATGCCTATCGGCACCTATTTTTAAAATGCCAATCGGCAACTATATCTGAAATGCCTATCAGTACCTCTTTTTGAAATGCCTATCGTAAACTACATCTGAAATGATTATCAGCGCTTATATTTGATATGCCTATCGGCAACCATATCTGGAATGCCTATCGGCAACTATATTTGAAATGCCTATCGGCTTCTATATCTGAAATGCCTATCGGCACCTATTTTTAAAATACCAATCGGCAACTATATCTGAAATGCCTATCGGCACATATATCTGAAATGCCTATCGGCATATATTTTTGAAATGCCTTTCGGAAACTACATCTGAAATGCCTATCTGCTCCTATATTTGAAATGCCTATCGGCAACCATATCTGAAAAGCCTATCGACACCTATATTTGAAATACCTATCGGCTTCTATATCTGAAATGCCTATCGGCACCTGTTTTTAAAATGCCAATCGGCAACTATATCTGAAATGCCTATCGGCACTTATATCCGAAATGCCTATCGGCATCAATTTTTGAAATGCCTATCGGAAACTACATCTAATATGCCTATCAGCACCTATATTTGAAATGCCTATCGGCAACCATATCTGGAATGCCTATCGGCACCTATATTTGAAATGCCTATCGGCTTCTATATCTGAAATGCCTATCGGCACCTATTTTTAAAATGCCAATCGGCAACTATATCTGAAATGCCTATCGGCACCTATATCTGAAATGCCTATCGGCACCTATTTTTGAAATGCCTATCGGAAACTACATCTGAAATGCCTATCAGCACCTATATTTGAATGCTTATCGGCAACCATATATGAAATGCCTATCGACACCTATATTTGAAATCCCTATCGGCTTCTATATCTGAAATGCCTATCGGCATCTATTTTTAAAATGCCAATCGGCAACTATATCTGAAATGCCTATCAGCACCTATATTTGAAATGCCTATCGGCAACCATAACTGGAATGCCTATCGGCGCCTATATTTGAAATGCCTATCGGCTTCTATATCTGAAATGCCTATCGGCACCAATTTTTAAAATGCCAATAGGCATTTATATCTGAAGTGCCTATCGGCACCTATATCTGAAATGCCTATCGGCACCTATTTTTAAAATGCCTATCGAAAACTACATCTGAAATGCCTATCAGCACCTATATTTGAAATGCCTATCGGCACCTATATCTAAAATGCCTATCGGAACCTATTTTTGAAATGCCTATCGGAAACTACATCTGAAATGACTATCAGCACCTATATTTGAAATGCCTATGGGCAACCATATCTGAAATGCCTATCCACACCTATATTTGAAATACCTATCGGCTTCTATATCTAAAATGCCTATCGGCACCTATTTTTAAAATGCCAATCGGCAACTACATCTGAAATGCCTATCGGCTTATATATCTGAAATGCCTATCGGCACCTATTTTTAAAATGCCAATCGGCAACTATATCTGAAATGCCAATCGGCACCTATATCTGAAATGCCTATCGACACTTATTTTTAAAATGCCAATTGGCAACTATATCTGAAATGCCTATCGGCACCTATATCTGAAATGCCTATCGACACCTATTTTTAAAATGCCAATTGGCAACTATATCTAAAATGCCTATCGGCACCTATATCTGAAATGCCTATCGGTACCTATTTTTTGAAATGCCTATCGGAAACTACATCTGAAATGCCTATCAGCACCTATATTTGAAATGCCTATCGGCAACCATATCTGGAATGCCTATCGGCACCTATATTTAAAATGCCTTTTGGCTTCTATATCTGAAATGCCTATCGGCACCTATTTTTAAAATGCAAATCGGCAAATATATCTGAAATGCCTATCGGCACCATTTTTTTAAATGCCTATCGGAAACTACATCCGGAATGCCTATCAGCACCTATATTCGAAATGCCTATCGGCAACCATATCTGGAATGCCTATCGGCACCTATATTTGAAATGCCTATCGGCTTCTATATCTGAAATGCCTATCGACACCAATTTTTGAAATGCCTATCGGAAACTACATCTGAAATGCCTATCAGCACCTATATTTGAAATGCCTATCGGCAACCATATCTGGAATGCTCATCGGCACCTATATTTGAAATGCCTATCGGCCTATATATCTGAAATGCCTATCGGCACCTATTTTTAAAATGCCAATCGGCAACTATATCTGAAATGCCTATCGGCACCTATATCTGAAATGCCTATCGGCACCTATTTTTGAAATGCCTATCGGAAACTACATCTGAAATGCCTATCAGCACCTATATTTGAAAAGCCTATCGGCAACCATATCTGGAATGCCTATCGGCGCCTATATTTGAAATGCCTATCGCTTCTATATCTGAAATGCCTAACGGCAACAATTTTTAAAATGCCAATCGGCATTTATATCTGAAGTGCCTATCGGCACCTATATCTGAAATGCCTATCGGCACCTATTTTTGAAATGCCAATCTTTAAGTATATCTGAAATGCCTATCGGCACCTATATCTAAAATGCCTATCGGAACCTATTTTTGAAATGCCTATCGGAAACTACATCTGAAATGACTATCAGCACTTATATTTGAACTGCCTATCGGCAACTATATCTGAAATGCCTATCCACACCTATATTTGAAATACCTATCGGCTTCTATATCTAAAATGCCTATCGGCACCTATTTTTAAAAAGCCAATCGGTAAGTATATCTGAAATGCCTATCGGCACCTATATCTAAAATGCCTATCGGAACCTATTTTTGAAATGCCTATCGGAAACTACATCTGAAATGACTATCAGCACCTACATTTGAAATGCCTATCGGCAACCATATCTGAAATGCCTATCCACACCTATATTTGAAATACTTATCGGCTTCTATATCTATAATGTCTATCGGCACCTATTTTTAATATGCCAATCGGCAACTACATCTGAAATGCCTATCGGCTTATATATCTGAAATGCCTATCGGCACCTATTTTTAAAATGCCAATTGGCAACTATATCTGAAATGCCTATCGGCACCTATATCTGAAATGCCTATCGGTACCTATTTTTGAAATGCCTATCGGAAACTACATCTGAAATGATTATCGGCACTTATATTTGAAATGCCTATCGGCAACCATATCTGGAATGCCTATCGACACCTATATTTGAAATGCCTATCGGCTTCTATATCTGAAATGCCTATCGGCACCTATTTTTAAAATACCAATCGGCAACTATATCTGAAATGCCTATCGGCTTATATATCTGAAATGCCTATCGGCACCTATTTTTAAAATGCCAATCGGCAACTATATCTGAAATGCCAATCGGCACCTATATCTGAAATGCCTATCGACACTTATTTTTAAAATGCCAATTGGCAACTATATCTGAAATGCTTATCGGCACCTATATCTGAAATGCCTATCGACACCTATTTTTAAAATGCCAATTGGCAACTATATCTAAAATGCCTATCGGCACCTATATCTGAAATGCCTATCGGTACCTATTTTTGAAATGCCTATCGGAAACTACATCTGAAATGCCTATCAGCACCTATATTTGAAATGCCTATCGGCAACCATATCTGGAATGCCTATCGGCACCTATATTTAAAATGCCTTTTGGCTTCTATATCTGAAATGCCTATCGGCACCTATTTTTAAAATGCAAATCGGCAAATATATCTGAAATGCCTATCGGCACCATTTTTTTAAATGCCTATCGGAAACTACATCCGGAATGCCTATCAGCACCTATATTCGAAATGCCTATCGGCAACCATATCTGGAATGCCTATCGGCACCTATATTTGAAATGCCTATCGGCTTCTATATCTGAAATGCCTATCGACACCAATTTTTGAAATGCCTATCGGAAACTACATCTGAAATGCCTATCAGCACCTATATTTGAAATGCCTATCGGCAACCATATCTGGAATGCTCATCGGCACCTATATTTGAAATGCCTATCGGCCTATATATCTGAAATGCCTATCGGCACCTTTTTTTAAAATGCCAATCGGCAACTATATCTGAAATGCCTATCGGCACCTATATCTGAAATGCCTATCGGCACCTATTTTTGAAATGCCTATCGGAAACTACATCTGAAATGCCTATCAGCACCTATATTTGAAAAGCCTATCGGCAACCATATCTGGAATGCCTATCGGCGCCTATATTTGAAATGCCTATCGCTTCTATATCTGAAATGCCTAACGGCAACAATTTTTAAAATGCCAATCGGCATTTATATCTGAAGTGCCTATCGGCACCTATATCTGAAATGCCTATCGGCACCTATTTTTGAAATGCCAATCTTTAAGTATATCTGAAATGCCTATCGGCACCTATATCTAAAATGCCTATCGGAACCTATTTTTGAAATGCCTATCGGAAACTACATCTGAAATGACTATCAGCACTTATATTTGAACTGCCTATCGGCAACTATATCTGAAATGCCTATCCACACCTATATTTGAAATACCTATCGGCTTCTATATCTAAAATGCCTATCGGCACCTATTTTTAAAAAGCCAATCGGTAAGTATATCTGAAATGCCTATCGGCACCTATATCTAAAATGCCTATCGGAACCTATTTTTGAAATGCCTATCGGAAACTACATCTGAAATGACTATCAGCACCTACATTTGAAATGCCTATCGGCAACCATATCTGAAATGCCTATCCACACCTATATTTGAAATACTTATCGGCTTCTATATCTATAATGCCTATCGGCACCTATTTTTAATATGCCAATCGGCAACTACATCTGAAATGCCTATCGGCTTATATATCTGAAATGCCTATCGGCACCTATTTTTAAAATGCCAATTGGCAACTATATCTGAAATGCCTATCGGCACCTATATCTGAAATGCCTATCGGTACCTATTTTTGAAATGCCTATCGGAAACTACATCTGAAATGATTATCGGCACTTATATTTGAAATGCCTATCGGCAACCATATCTGGAATGCCTATCGACACCTATATTTGAAATGCCTATCGGCTTCTATATCTGAAATGCCTATCGGCACCTATTTTTAAAATACCAATCGGCAACTATATCTGAAATGCCTATCGGCACCTATATTTGAAATGCCTATCGGCAACTATATCTGGAATGCCTATCGGCACCTATATTTGAAATGCCTATCGGCTTTTATATCTGAAATGCCTATCGACACCTATTTTTAAAATGCCAATCGGCAACTATATCTGAAATGCCTATCGGCACCTATATCTGAAATGCCTATCGGCACCTATTTTTGAAATGCCTATCGGAAACTACATCTGAAATGCCTATCAGCACCTTTATTTGAAATGCTAATCGGCAACCATATCTGAAATAGCTATCGACACCTATATTTGAAATCCCTATCGGCTTCTATATCTGAAATGCCTATCGGCACCTATTTTTAAAATGCCAATCGTCAACTATATCTGAAATGCCAATCGGCACCTATATCTGAAATGCCTATCGGCACCTATTTTTGAAATGCCTATCAAAAACTCCATCTGAAATGCCTATTAGCACCTATATTTGAAATGCCTATCGGCAACCATATCTGGAATGCCTATCGGCACCTATATTTGAAATGCCTATCGGCAACCATATCTGGAATGCCTATCGGCACCTATATTTGAAATGCCTATCGGCTTCTATATCTGAAATGCCTATCGACACCTATTTTTAAAATGCCAATCGGCAACTATATCTGAAATGCCTATCGGCACCTATATCTGAAATGCCTATCGGCACCTATTTTTGAAATGCCTATCAAAAACTCTATCTGAAATGCCTATTAGCACCTATATTTGAAATGCCTATCGGCAACCATATCTGGAATGCCTATCGGCACCTATATTTGAAATGCCTATCGGCAACCATATCTGGAATGCCTATCAGCACCTATATTTGAAATGCCTATCGGCTTCTATATCTGAAATGCCTATCGGCACCTATTTTTAAAATACCAATCGGCAACTATATCTGAAATGCCTATCGGCACCTATATCTGAAATGCCTATCGGCCCCTATTTTTGAAATGCCTATCAAAAACTCCATCTGAAATGCCTATTAGCACCTATATTTGAAATGCCTATCGGCAACCATATCTGGAATGCCTATCGGCACCAATATTTGAAATGCCTATCGGCAACCATATCTGGAATGCCTATCGACACCTATATTTGAAATGCCTATCGGCTTCTATATCTGAAATGCCTATCGGCACCTATTTTTAAAATACCAATCGGCAACTATATCTGAAATGCCTATCGGCACCTATATCTGAAATGCCTATCGGCACCTATTTTTGAAATGCCTATCAAAAACTCCATCTGAAATGCCTATTAGCACCTATATTTGAAATGCCTATCGGCAACCATATCTGGAATGCCTATCGGCACCAATATTTGAAATGCCTATCGGCAACCATATCTAGAATGCCTATCGGCACCTATATTTGAAATGCCTATCGGCTTCTATATCTGAAATGCCTATCGACACCTATTTTTAAAATGCCAATCGGCAACTATATCTGAAATGCCTATCGGCACCTATATCTGAAATGCCTATCGGCACCTATTTTTGAAATGCCTATCGGAAACTACATCTGAAATGCCTATCAGCACCTTTATTTGAAATGCTATTCGGCAACCATATCTGAAATAGCTATCGACACCTATATATGAAATCCCTATCGGCTTCTATATCTGAAATGCCTATCGGCACCTATTTTTAAAATGCCAATCGGCAACTATATCTGAAATGCCTATCGGCACCTATATCTAAAATGCCTATCGGAACCTATTTTTAAAATGCCTATCGGAAACTACATCTGAAATGACTATCAGCACCTATATTTGAAATGCCTATCGGCAACCATATCTGAAATGCCTATCCACACCTATATTTGAAATACCTATCGGCTTCTATATCTAAAATGCCTATCGGCACCTATTTTTAAAATGCCAATCGGCAACTACATCTGAAATGCCTATCGGCTTATATATCTGAAATGCCTATCGGCACCTATTTTTAAAATGCCAATCGGCAACTATATCTGAAATGCCAATCGGCACCTATATCTGAAATGCCTATCGACACTTATTTTTAAAATGCCAATTGGCAACTATATCTGAAATGCCTATCGGCACCTATATCTGAAATGCCTATCGACACCTATTTTTAAAATGCCAATTGGCAACTATATCTAAAATGCCTATCGGCACCTATATCTGAAATGCCTATCGGTACCTATTTTTGAAATGCCTATCGGAAACTACATCTGAAATGCCTATCAGCACCTATATTTGAAATGCCTATCGGCAACCATATCTGGAATGCCTATCGGCACCTATATTTAAAATGCCTATCGGCTTCTATATCTGAAATGCCTATCGGCACCTATTTTTAAAATGCAAATCGGCAAATATATCTGAAATGCCTATCGGCACCATTTTTTTAAATGCCTATCGGAAACTACATCCGGAATGCCTATCAGCACCTATATTTGAAATGCCTATCGGCAACCATATCTGGAATGCCTATCGGCACCTATATTTGAAATGCCTATCGGCTTCTATATCTGAAATGCCTATCGACACCAATTTTTGAAATGCCTATCGGAAACTACATCTGAAATGCCTATCAGCACCTATATTTGAAATGCCTATCGGCAACCATATCTGGAATGCTCATCGGCACCTATATTTGAAATGCCTATCGGCCTATATATCTGAAATGCCTATCGGCACCTATTTTTAAAATGCCAATCGGCAACTATATCTGAAATGCCTATCGGCACCTATATCTGAAATGCCTATCGGCACCTATTTTTGAAATGCCTATCGGAAACTACATCTGAAATGCCTATCAGCACCTATATTTGAAATGCCTATCGGCAACCATATCTGGAATGCCTATCGGCGCCTATATTTGAAATGCCTATCGCTTCTATATCTGAAATGCCTAACGGCAACAATTTTTAAAATGCCAATCGGCATTTATATCTGAAGTGCCTATCGGCACCTATATCTGAAATGCCTATCGGCACCTATTTTTGAAATGCCAATCTTTAAGTATATCTGAAATGCCTATCGGCACCTATATCTAAAATGCCTATCGGAACCTATTTTTGAAATGCCTATCGGAAACTACATCTGAAATGACTATCAGCACTTATATTTGAACTGCCTATCGGCAACCATATCTGAAATGCCTATCCACACCTATATTTGAAATACCTATCGGCTTCTATATCTAAAATGCCTATCGGCACCTATTTTTAAAAAGCCAATCGGTAAGTATATCTGAAATGCCTATCGGCACCTATATCTAAAATGCCTATCGGAACCTATTTTTGAAATGCCTATCGTAAACTACATCTGAAATGACTATCAGCACCTACATTTGAAATGCCTATCGGCAACCATATCTGAAATGCCTATCCACACCTATATTTGAAATACTTATCGGCTTCTATATCTATAATGCCTATCGGCACCTATTTTTAATATGCCAATCGGCAACTACATCTGAAATGCCTATCGGCTTATATATCTGAAATGCCTATCGGCACCTATTTTTAAAATGCCAATCGGCAACTATATCTGAAATGCCAATCGGCACCTATATCTGAAATGCCTATCGACACCTATTTTTAAAATGCCAATTGGCAACTATATCTGAAATGCCCATCGGCACCTATATCTGAAATGCCTATCGACACCTATTTTTAAAATGCCAATTGGCAACTATATCTGAAATGCCTATCGGCACCTATATCTGAAATGCCTATCGGTACCTATTTTTGAAATGCCTATCGGAAACTACATCTGAAATGATTATCGGCACTTATATTTGAAATGCCTATCGGCAACCATATCTGGAATGCCTATCGACACCTATATTTGAAATGCCTATCGGCTTCTATATCTGAAATGCCTATCGGCACCTATTTTTAAAATACCAATCGGCAACTATATCTGAAATGCCTATCGGCACCTATATTTGAAATGCCTATCGGCAACTATATCTGGAATGCCTATCGGCACCTATATTTGAAATGCCTATCGGCTTTTATATCTGAAATGCCTATCGACACCTATTTTTAAAATGCCAATCGGCAACTATATCTGAAATGCCTATCGGCACCTATATCTGAAATGCCTATCGGCACCTATTTTTGAAATGCCTATCGGAAACTACATCTGAAATGCCTATCAGCACCTATATTTGAAATGCCTATCGGCAACCATATCTGGAATGCCTATCGGCACCAATATTTGAAATGCCTATCGGCAACCATATCTGGAATGCCTATCGACACCTATATTTGAAATGCCTATCGGCTTCTATATCTGAAATGCCTATCGGCACCTATTTTTAAAATACCAATCGGCAACTATATCTGAAATGCCTATCGGCACCTATATCTGAAATGCCTATCGGCACCTATTTTTGAAATGCCTATCAAAAACTCCATCTGAAATGCCTATTAGCACCTATATTTGAAATGCCTATCGGCAACCATATCTGGAATGCCTATCGGCACCAATATTTGAAATGCCTATCGGCAACCATATCTAGAATGCCTATCGGCACCTATATTTGAAATGCCTATCGGCTTCTATATCTGAAATGCCTATCGACACCTATTTTTAAAATGCCAATCGGCAACCATATCTGAAATGCCTATCGGCACCTATATCTGAAATGCCTATCGGCACCTATTTTTGAAATGCCTATCGGAAACTACATCTGAAATGCCTATCAGCACCTTTATTTGAAATGCTAATCGGCAACCATATCTGAAATAGCTATCGACACCTATATATGAAATCCCTATCGGCTTCTATATCTGAAATGCCTATCGGCACCTATTTTTAAAATGCCAATCGGCAACTATATCTGAAATGCCAATCGGCACCTATATCTGAAATGCCTATCGGCACCTATTTTTGAAATGCCTATCGGAAACTACATCTGAAATGCCTATCAGCACCTATATTTGAAATGCCTATCGGCAACCATATCTGGAATGCCTATCGGCGCATATATTTGAAATGCCTATCGGCTTCTATATCTAAAATGCTAATCGGCACCTATTTTTGAACTGCCTATTGAAAACTACATCTGAAATGCCTATCAGCATTTATATTTGAAATGCCTATCGGCAACCACATCAGAAATGCCTATCGGCACCTATATCTGAAATGCCCTACGGCATTTATATCTGAAATGCCGATCGACACCTATATTTGAAATGCCTATCGGCACCTATATTTTAAATGCCTATCGGCAACTACATCTAAAATGCCTATCGGCACCTATTTTTAAAATGCCAATCGGAAAGTATATCTGAAATGCCTATCGGCACCTATAATTGAAATGCCTATCGGAACCTATTTTTGAAATGCCTATCGGAAACAACATCTGAAATGACTATCAGCACCTATATTTGAAATGCCTATCGGCAACCATATCTGAAATGCCTATCCACACCTCTATTTGAAATACCTATCGGCTTCTATATCTAAAATGCCTATCGGCACCTATTTTTAAAATGCCAATCGGCAACTATATCTAAAATGCCTATCGGCACCTATATCTGAAATGCCTATCGGCATATATTTTTGAAATGCCTTTCGGAAACTACATCTGAAATGCCTATCTACTCCATTATTTGAAATGCTTATCGGCAACCATATCTGAAATGCCTATCGGCACCTATATTTTCGAAATGCCTATCGGCAACCATATCTGGAATGCCTATCGGCACCTATATTTGAAATGCCTATCGGGTTCTATATCTGAAATGCCTATCGGCACCTATTTTTAAAATGCCAATCGGCAACTATATCTGAAATGCCTATCGGCACCTATATCTGAAATGCCTATCGGCACCTATTTTTGAAATGCCTATCGGAAACTACATCTGAAATGCCTATCAACATAAATATTTGAAATGCCTATCGGCAATCATATCTGAAATGCCTATCGACACCTATATTTGAAATACCTATCGGCAACCACATCAGAAATGCCTATCGGCACCTATATCTGAAATGCCTTTCGGCATTTATATCTGAAATGCCGGTCGACACCTATATTTGAAATGCCTATCGGCACATATATTTTAAATGCCTATCGGCAACTATATCTGAAATGCCTATCGGCACCTATATCTGAAATGCCTATCGGCACCTATTTTTGAAATGCCTATCGGAAACTACATCTAAAATACCCATCGGCACCTATTTTTAAAATGCCAATCGGCAACTATATCTGAAATGCCTATCGGCACCTATATCTGAAATGCCTATCGGCACCTATTTTTGGAATGCCTATCGAAAACTACATCTGAAATGCCTATCAGCACCTATATTTGAAATGCCTATCGGCAACCACATCAGAAATGCCTATCGGCACCTATATCTGAAATGCCTTTCGGCATTTATATCTGAAATGCCGGTCGACACCTATATTTGAAATGCCTATCGGCACATATATTTTAAATGCCTATCGGCAACTATATCTGAAATGCCTATCGGCACCTATATCTGAAATGCCTATCGGCACCTATTTTTGAAATGCCTATCGGAAACTACATCTAAAATACCTATCGGCACCTATTTTTAAAATGCCAATCGGTAAGTATATCTGAAATGCCTATCGGCACCTATATCTGAAATGCCTATCGGAACCTATTTTTGAAATGCCTATCGAAAACGACATCTGAAATGACTATCAGCACCTATATTTGAAATGCCTATCGGCAACCATATCTGAAATGCCTATCCACACCTATATTTGAAATACCTATCGGCTTCTATATCTGAAATGCCTATCGGCACCTATTTTTAAAATGCCAATCGGCAACTATATCTGAAATGCCTATCGGCACCTATATCTGAAATGCCTATCGGTACCTATTGTTGAAATGCCTATCGGAAACTACATCTGAAATAATTATCAGCGCTTATATTTGATATGCCTATCGGCAACCATATCTGGAATGCCTATCGGCAACTATATTTGAAATGCCTATCGGCAACCATATCTGGAATGCCTATCGGCACCTATATTTGAAATGCCTATCGGCTTCTATATCTGAAACGCCTATCGGCACCTATTTTTAAAATGCCAATCGGCAACTATATCTGAAATTCCTATCGGCACCTATTTTTGAAATGCCTATCGGAAACTACATCTGAAATGCCTATCAGCACCTATATTTGAAATGCTTATCGGCAACCATATCTGAAATGCCTATCGACACCTATATTTGAAATCCCTATCGGCTTCTATATCTGAAATGCCTATCGGCATCTATTTTTAAAATGCCAATCGGCAACTATATCTGAAATGCCTATCGGCACCTATATCTGAAATGCCTATCGGCACCTATTTTTGAAATGCCTATCGGAAACTACATCTGAAATGCCTATCAGCACCTATATTTGAAATGCCTATCGGCAACCATATCTGGAATGCCTATCGGCGCCTATATTTGAAATGCCTATCGCTTCTATATCTAAAATGCCTAACGGCACCAATTTTTAAAATGCCAATCGGCATTTATATCTGAAGTGCCTATCGGCACCTATATCTGAAATGCCTATCGGCACCTATTTTTGAAATGCCAATCTTTAAGTATATCTGAAATGCCTATCGGCACCTATATCTAAAATGCCTATCGGAACCTATTTTTGAAATGCCTATCGGAAACTACATCTGAAATGACTATCAGCACTTATATTTGAACTGCCTATCGGCAACCATATCTGAAATGCCTATCCACACCTATATTTGAAATACCTATCGGCTTCTATATCTAAAATGCCTATCGGCACCTATTTTTAAAAAGCCAATCGGTAAGTATATCTGAAATGCCTATCGGCACCTATATCTAAAATGCCTATCGGAACCTATTTTTGAAATGCCTATCGGAAACTACATCTGAAATGACTATCAGCACCTATATTTGAAATGCCTATCGGCAACCATATCTGAAATGCCTATCCACTCCTATATTTGAAATACTTATCGGCTTCTATATCTATAATGCCTATCGGCACCTATTTTTAATATGCCAATCGGCAACTACATCTGAAATGCCTATCGGCTTATATATCTGAAATGCCTATCGGCACCTATTTTTAAAATGCCAATCGGCAACTATATCTGAAATGCCAATCGGCACCTATATCTGAAATGCCTATCGACACCTATTTTTAAAATGCCAATTGGCAACTATATCTGAAATGCCCATCGGCACCTATATCTGAAATGCCTATCGACACCTATTTTTAAAATGCCAATTGGCAACTATATCTGAAATGCCTATCGGCACCTATATCTGAAATGCCTATCGGTACCTATTTTTGAAATGCCTATCGGAAACTACATCTGAAATGATTATCGGCACTTATATTTGAAATGCCTATCGGCAACCATATCTGGAATGCCTATCGACACCTATATTTGAAATGCCTATCGGCTTCTATATCTGAAATGCCTATCGGCACCTATTTTTAAAATACCAATCGGCAACTATATCTGAAATGCCTATCGGCACCTATATTTGAAATGCCTATCGGCAACCATATCTGGAATGCCTATCGGCACCTATATTTGAAATGCCTATCGGCTTCTATATCTGAAATGCCTATCGACACCTATTTTTAAAATGCCAATCGGCAACTATATCTGAAATGCCTATCGGCACCTATATCTGAAATGCCTATCGGCACCTATTTTTGAAATGCCTATCGGAAACTACATCTGAAATGCCTATCAGCACCTTTATTTGAAATGCTAATCGGCAACCATATCTGAAATAGCTATCGACACCTATATTTGAAATCCCTATCGGCTTCTATATCTGAAATGCCTATCGGCACCTATTTTTAAAATGCCAATCGTCAACTATATCTGAAATGCCAATCGGCACCTATATCTGAAATGCCTATCGGCACCTATTTTTGAAATGCCTATCAAAAACTCCATCTGAAATGCCTATTAGCACCTATATTTGAAATGCCTATCGGCAACCATATCTGGAATGCCTATCGGCACCTATATTTGAAATGCCTATCGGCAACCATATCTGGAATGCCTATCGGCACCTATATTTGAAATGCCTATCGGCTTCTATATCTGAAATGCCTATCGGCACCTATTTTTAAAATGCCAATCGGCAACTATATCTGAAATGCCTATCGGCACCTATATCTGAAATGCCTATCGGCACCTATTTTTGAAATGCCTATCAAAAACTCTATCTGAAATGCCTATTAGCACCTATATTTGAAATGCCTATCGGCAACCATATCTGGAATGCCTATCGGCACCTATATTTGAAATGCCTATCGGCAACCATATCTGGAATGCCTATCAGCACCTATATTTGAAATGCCTATCGGCTTCTATATCTGAAATGCCTATCGGCACCTATTTTTGAAATGCCTATCAAAAACTCCATCTGAAATGCCTATTAGCACCTATATTTGAAATGCCTATCGGCAACCATATCTGGAATGCCTATCGGCACCAATATTTGAAATGCCTATCGGCAACCATATCTGGAATGCCTATCGACACCTATATTTGAAATGCCTATCGGCTTCTATATCTGAAATGCCTATCGGCACCTATTTTTAAAATACCAATCGGCAACTATATCTGAAATGCCTATCGGCACCTATATCTGAAATGCCTATCGGCACCTATTTTTGAAATGCCTATCAAAAACTCCATCTGAAATGCCTATTAGCACCTATATTTGAAATGCCTATCGGCAACCATATCTGGAATGCCTATCGGCACCAATATTTGAAATGCCTATCGGCAACCATATCTAGAATGCCTATCGGCACCTATATTTGAAATGCCTATCGGCTTCTATATCTGAAATGCCTATCGACACCTATTTTTAAAATGCCAATCGGCAACTATATCTGAAATGCCTATCGGCACCTATATCTGAAATGCCTATCGGCACCTATATCTGAAATGCCTATCGGCACCTATTTTTGAAATGCCTATCGGAAACTACATCTGAAATGCCTATCAGCACCTTTATTTGAAATGCTAATCGGCAACCATATCTGAAATAGCTATCGACACCTATATATGAAATCCCTATCGGCTTATATATCTGAAATGCCTATCGGCACCTATTTTTAAAATGCCAATCGGCAACTATATCTGAAATGCCAATCGGCACCTATATCTGAAATGCCTATCGGCACCTATTTTTGAAATGCCTATCGGAAACTACATCTGAAATGCCTATCAGCACCTATATTTGAAATGCCTATAGGCAACCATATCTGGAATGCCTATCGGCGCATATATTTGAAATGCCTATCGGCTTCTATATCTAAAATGCTAATCGGCACCTATTTTTGAACTGCCTAT
>JAVRKA010000843.1:0-46423 GCA_034508555.1 Venustoraphidia nigricollis | reverse complement strand
GCCTATCGACACCTATATTTAAAATATCTATCGGCTTCTATATCTGAAATGCCTATCGGCACCTATCTTTAAAATGCCAATCGGCAACTATATCTGTAATGCCTATCGGCACCTTTATCTGAAATGCCTATCGGCACCAATTTTTGAAATGCCTATCCGAAACCACATCTGGAATGCCTATCAGCACCTATATTTGAAATGCTTATCGGCAACCATATCTGAAATGGCCATCGACACCTATATTTGAAATACCTATCGGCTTCTATATCTGAAACGCCTATCGACACCTATATTTGAAATACCTATCGGCTTCTATATCTGAAATGCCTATCGGCACCTATATCTGAAATGCCTATCGGCACCTATTTTTGAAATGCCTATCGGAAACTACATCTGAAATGGCTATCAGCACCTATATTTGTAATGCCTATCGGCAACCATATCTGAAATGGCCATCGACACCTATATTTGAAATACCTATCGGCTTCTATATCTGAAAAGCCTATCGGCACCTATTTTTAAAATGCCAATCGGTAACTATATCTGAAATGCCTATCGGGACCTATATCTGAAATGCCTATCGGCACCAATTTTTGAAATGCCTATCGAAAACTACATCTGGAACGCCTATCAGCACCTATATTTGAAATGCCTATCGGCAACCACATCAGAAATGCCTATCGGCACCTATATCTGAAATGCCTTTCGGCATTTATATCTGAAATGCCTATCGACACCTATATTTGAAATGCCTATCGGCACCTATATCTGAAATGCCTATCGGCACCTATTTTTGAAATGCCTATCGGAAAATACATCTAAAATACCTATCGGCACCTATTTTTAAAATGCCAATCGGCAACTATATCTGAAATGCCTATCGGCACCTATATCTGAAATGCCTATCGGCACTTATTTCTGAAATGCCTATCGGAAACTACATCTGAAATGCCTATCAGCACCTATATTTGAAATGCCTATCGGCAACCATATCTGAAATGCCTATCGACACCTATATTTGAAATGCCTATCGGCTTCTATATCTGAAATGCCAATCGGCACCTATTTTTAAAATGCCAATCGGCAACTATATCTGAAGTGCCTATCGGCACCTATCTCTGAAATGCCTATCGGCACCTATTTTTGAAATGCCTATCAAAAACTACATCTGAAATGCCTATCAGCACCTATATTTGAAATGCCTATCGGCAACCACATCAGAAATGCCTATCGGCACCTATATCTGAAATGCCTTTCGGCATTTATATCTGAAATGCCTATCGACACCTATATTTGAAATGCCTATCAGCACCTATATCTGAAATGCCTATCGGCATCTATTTTTGAAATGTCTATCGGAAAATACATCTAAAATACCTATCGGCACCTATTTTTAAAATGCCAATCGGCAACTATATCTGAAATGCCTATCGGCACCTATCTCTGAAATGCCTATCGGCACCAATTTTTGAAATGCCTATCGGAAACTACATCTGGAATGCCTATCAGCACCTATATTTGAAATGCCTATCGGCAACCATATCTGGAATGCCTATCGGCACCTATATTTGAAATGCCTATCGACTCCTATATCTGAAATGCCTATCGACACCTATTTTTAAAATGCCAGTCGGCAACTATATCTGAAATGCCTATCGGCACCTATATCTGAAATGCCTATCGGCACCTATTTTTGAAATGCCTATCTGAAACTACATCTGAAATGCCTATCAGCACCTACCTATATTTGAAATGCCTATCGGCAATTATATCTGAAATGCCTATCGACACCTATATTTGAAATGCCTATCGGCACCTATATTTAAAATGCCTATCGGCAACTATATCTGATATGCCTATCGGCACCTATATCTGAAATGCCTATCGGCACCTATTTTTGAAATGCCTATCGGAAACTACATCTAAAATGCCTATCGTAACCTATTTTTAAAATGCCAATCGGCAACTATATCTGAAATGCCTATCGGCACCTATATCTGAAATGCCTATCGGCACCTATTTTTGAAATGCCTATCGGAAACTACATCTGAAATGCCTATCAGCACGTATATTTAAAATGCCCATCGGCAACCATATCTGAAATGCCTATCGACACCTATATTTGAAATACCTATCGGCTTCTATATCTAAATGCCTATCGGCACTTATTTTTAAAATGCCAATCGGCGACTATATCTGAAATGCCTATCGGCACCTATATCTGAAATGCCTATCGGCACCTATTTTTGAAATGCCTATCGGAAACTACATCTGAAACGCCTATCAGCACGTATATTTGAAATGCCTATCGGCAACCATATCTGAAATGCCAATCGACACCTATATTTGAAATACCTATCGGCTTCTATATCTGAAATGCCTATCGGCACCTTTTTTTAAATGCCTATCGGCAACTATATCTGAAATGCCTATCGGCACCTATATCTGAAATGCCTATCGGCACCTATTTTTGAAATGCCTATCGGAAACTACATCTGAAATGCCCATCAGCACCTATATTTGAAATGCCTATCGGCAACCATATCTGGAATGCCTATCGGCACCTATATTTGAAATGCCTATCGGCTTCTATATCTGAAATGCCTATCGGCACCTATTTTTAAAATGTCAATCGGCAACTATATCTGAAGTGCCTATCGGCACCTATCTCTGAAATGCCTATCGGCACCTATTTTTTAAATGCCTATCGAAAACTACATCTAAAATGCCTATCAGCACCTATATTTGAAATGCCTATCCGCAACCACATCAGAAATGCCTATCGGCACCTATATCTGAAATGCCTTTCGACATTTATATCTGAAATGCCTATGGACACCTATATTTGAAATGCCTATCGGCACCTATATTTTAAATGCCTATCGGCAACTCTATCTGATAAGCCTATCGGCACCTATATCTAAAATGCCTATCGGCACCTATTTTTGAAATGCCTATCGGAAACTACATCTAGAATGCCTATCGGCACCTATTTTTAAAATGCCAATCGGCAACTATATCTGAAATGCCTATCGGCACCCATATCTGAAATAAATATCGGCACCTATTTTTGAAATGCCTATCGGAAACTACATCTGAAATGCCTATCAACACGTATATTTGAAATGCCTATCGGCCACCATATCTGAAATGCCTATCGACACCTATATTTGAAATACCTATCGGCTTCTATATCTGAAATGCCTATCGGCACCTATTTTTAAAATGCCAATCGGCGACTATATCTGAAATGCCTATCGGCACCTATATCTGAAATGCCTATCGGCACCTATTTTTGAAATGCCTATCGGAAACTACATCTGAAATGCCTATCAGCACCTATATTTGAAATGCCTATCGGCAACAATATCTGAAATGCCTATCGACACCTATATTTGAAATACCTATCGGCTTCTATATCTGAAATGCCTATCGGCACCTATCTTTAAAATGCCAATCGGCAACTATATCTGAAATGCCTATCGGCACCTATATCTGAATTGCCTATCGGCACCTATTTTTGAAATGCCTATCGGAAACTACATCTGAAATGCCTATCAGCACCTATATTTGAAATGCCTATCGGCAACAATATCTGGAATGCCTATCGACACCTATATTTGAAATACCTATCGGCTTCTATATCTGAAATGCCTATCGGCACCTATCTTTAAAATGCCAATCGGCAACTATATCTGAAACGCCTATCGGCACCTATATCTGAAATGCCTACGGCACCAATTTTTGAAATGCCTATCGGAAACTATATCTGAAATGCCTATCAGCACTTATATTTGAAATGCCTATCGGCAACCATATCTGGAATGTCTATCGACACCTATATTTGAAATGAATATCGGCTTCTATATCTGAAATGCCTATCGGCACCTATTTTTAAAATGCCAATCGGCAACGATATCTGAAATGCCTATCGGCACCTATATCTGAAATGCCTATCGGCACCTATTTTTGAAATGCCTTTCGGAAACTACATCTGAAATGCCTATTTGCTCCTATATTTGAAATGCCTATCGGCAACCATATCTGGAATGCCTATCGGCACCTATATTTGAAATGCCTATCGGCTTCTATATCTGAAATGCCTATCGGCACCTATTTTTAAAATGCCAATTGGCAACTATATCTGAAATGCCTATCGGCACCTATATCTGAAATGCCTTTTGGCACCTATTTTTGAAATGTCTATCGGAAACTACATCTGAAATGCCTATCAGCACCTATATTTGAAATGCCTATCGGCCACCATATCTGGAATGCCTATCGGCACTTATATTTGAAATGCCTATCGGCTTCTATTTCTGAAATGCCTATCAACACCTATTTTTAAAATGCTAATCGGCAACTATATCTGAAATGCCTATCGGCACCTATATCTGAAATGCCTATCGGCACCTATTTTTGAAATGCCTATCGGGAACTACATCTGAAATGGCTATCAGCACCTATATTTGAAATGCCTATCGGCAACCATATCTGAAATGCCTATCGACACCTATATTTAAAATACCTATCGGCTTCTATATCTGAAAAGCCTATCGGCACCTATTTTAAAATGCCAATCGGTAACTATATCTGAAATGCCTATCGGCACCTATATCTGAAATGCCTATCGGCACCAATTTTTGAAATGCCTATCGGAATCTACATCTGGAATGCCTATCAGCACCTATATTTGAAATGCCTTCGGCAACCATATCTGGAATGCCTATCGACACCTATATTTGATATACTTATCGGCTTCTATATCTGAAATGCCTATCGGCACCTATCTTTAAAATGCCAATCGGCAACTATATCTGAAATGCCTATCGGCATCTATATCTAAAATGCCTATCGGCACCAATTTTTGAAATGCCTATCGGAAACTACATCTAAAATGCCCATCAGCACCTATATTTGAAATGTCTATCGGCAACCATATCTGGAATGCCTATCGGCACCTATATTTAAAATGCCTATCGGCTTCTATATCTGAAATGCCTATCGACACCTATTTTTAAAATGCCAATCGGCAACTATATCTGAAATGCCTATCGGCACATATATCTGAAATGCCTATCGGCACCTATTTTTGAAATGCCTATCGGAAACTACATCTGAAATGCCTATCAGCACCTATATTTGAAATGCTTATCGGCAATTATATCTGAAATGCCTATCGACACCTATATTTGAAATACCTATCGGCTTCTATATCTGAAATGCCTATCGGCACCTAGTTTTGAAATGCCTATCGGAAACTACATCGGAAATGCCTATCAGCACCAATATTTGAAATGCCTATCGGCTTCAATATCTGAAATGCCTATCGGCACCTATTTTTAAAATGCCAATCGGCAACTATATCTGAAATGCCTATCGGCACCTATTTTTGAAATGCCTATCGAAAACTACATCTGAAATGCCTATCAGCACCTATATTTGAAATGCCTATCGGCAACCACATCAGAAATACCTGTCGGCACCTATATCACAAATGCCTTTCGGCATTTATTTCTGAAATGCCTATCGACACCTATATTTGAAATGCCTATCGGCACCTATATTTTAAATGCCTATCGGCAACTATATCTGATATGCCTATCGGCACCTATATCTGAAATGCCTATCGGCACCTATTTTTTAAATGCCTATCGGAAAATACATCTAAAATGCCTATCGGCACCTATTTTTAAAATGCCAATCGGCAACTATATCTGAAATGCCTATCGGCACCTATTTTTGAAATGCCTATCGGAAACTACATCTGAAATGCCTATCAGCACCTATATTTGAAATGCCTATCGGCAACAATATCTGAAATGCCTATCGACACCTATATTTGAAATACCTATCGGCTTCTATATCTGAAATGCCTATCGGCACCTATCTTTAAAATGTAAATCGGCAACTATATCTGAAACGCCTATCGGCACCTATATCTGAAATGCCTATCGGCACCAATTTTTGAAATGCCTATGGGAAACTACATCTGAAATGCCTATCAGCACTTATATTTAAAATGCCTATCGGCAACCATATCTGGAATGTCTATCGACACCTATATTTGAAATGAATATCGGCTTATATATCTGAAATGCCTATCGGCACCTATTTTTAAAATGCCAATCGGCAACGATATCTGAAATGCTTATCGGCACCTATATCTAAAATGCCTATCGGCACCTATTTTTGAAATGCCTTTCGGAAACTACATCTGAAATGCCTATCTGCTCCTATATTTGAAATGCCTATCGGCAACCATATCTGGAATGCCTATCGGCACCTATATTTGAAATGCCTATCGGCTTCTATATCTGAAATGCCTATCGGCACCTATTTTTAAAATGCCAATTGGCAACTATATCTGAAATGCCTATCGGCACCTATATCTGAAATGCCTTTTGGCACCTATTTTTGAAATGCCTATCGGAAACTACATCTGAAATGCCTATCAGCACCTATATTTGAAATGCCTATCGGCCACCATATCTGGAATGCCTATCGGCACTTATATTTGAAATGCCTATCGGCTTCTATTTCTGAAATGCCTATCAACACCTATTTTTAAAATGCTAATCGGCAACTATATCTGAAATGCCTATCGGCACCTATATCTGAAATGCCTATCGGCACCTATTTTTGAAATGCCTATCGGGAACTACATCTGAAATGGCTATCAGCACCTATATTTGAAATGCCTATCGGCAACCATATCTAAAATGCCTATCGACACCTATATTTAAAATACCTATCGGCTTCTATATCTGAAAAGCCTATCGGCACCTATTTTTAAATGCCAATCGGTAACTATATCTGAAATGCCTATCGGCACCAATTTTTGAAATGCCTATCGGAATCTACATCTGGAATGCCTATCAGCACCTATATTTGAAATGCCTATCGGCAACCATATCTGGAATGCCTATCGACACCTATATTTGATATACTTATCGGCTTCTATATCTGAAATGCCTATCGGCACCTATCTTTAAAATGCCAATCGGCAACTATATCTGAAATGCCTATCGGCATCTATATCTGAAATGCCTATCGGCACCAATTTTTGAAATGCCTATCGGAAACTACATCTGAAATGCCCATCAGCACCTATATTTGAAATGCCTATCGGCAACCATATCTGGAATGCCTATCGGCACCTATATTTAAAATGCCTATCGGCTTCTATATCTGAAATGCCTATCGACACCTATTTTTAAAATGCCAATCGGCAACTATATCTGAAATGCCTATCGGCACATATATCTGAAATGCCTATCGGCACCTATTTTTGAAATGCCTATCGGAAACTACATCTGAAATGCCTATCAGCACCTATATTTGAAATGCTTATCGGCAATTATATCTGAAATGCCTATCGACACCTATATTTGAAATACCTATCGGCTTCTATATCTGAAATGCCTATCGGCACCTATTTTTGAAATGCCTATCGGAAACTACATCGGAAATGCCTATCAGCACCTATATTTGAAATGCCTATCGGCTTCTATATCTGAAATGCCTATCGGCACCAATTTTTAAAATGCCAATCGGCAACTATATCTGAAATGCCTATCGGCACCTATATCTGAAATGCCTATCGGCACCTATTTTTGAAATGCCTATCGAAAACTACATCTGAAATGCCTATCAGCACCTATATTTGAAATGCCTATCGGCAACCACATCAGAAATGCCTGTCGGCACCTATATCTGAAATGCCTTTCGGCATTTATATCTGAAATGCCTATCGACACCTATATTTGAAATGCCTATCGGCACCTATATTTTAAATGCCTATCGGCAACTATATCTGATATGCCTATCGGCACCTATATCTGAAATGCCTATAGGCATATATTTTTGAAATGCCTATCGGAAACTACATCTAAAATGCCTATCGGCACCTATTTTTAAAATGCCAATCGGCAACTATATCTGAAATGCCTATCGGCACCTATATCTGAAATGCCTATCGGCCCCTATTTTTGAAATGCCTATCGGAAACTACATCTGAAATGCCTATCAGCACGCATATTTGAAATGCCTATCGGCAACCATATCTGAAATGCCTATCGACACCTATATTTGAAATACCTATTGGCTTCTATATCTGATATGCCTATCGGCACCTATTTTTAAAATGCCAATCGGCGACTATATCTGAAATGCCTATCGGCACCTATATCTGAAATGCCTATCGGCACCAATTTTTGAAATGCCTATCGGAAACTACATCTGACATGCCTATCAGCAACTATGTTTGAAATGCCTATCGGCAACCATATCTGGAATGCCTATCGGCACCTATATTTGAAATGCCTATCGGCTTCTATATCTGAAATGCCTACCGACACCTATTTTTAAAATGCCAATTGGCAACTATATCTGAAATGCCTATCGGCACCTATATCTGAAATGCCTATCGGTACCTATTTTTGAAATGCCTATCGGAAACTACATCTGAAATGCCTATCAGCACTTATATTTGAAATGCCTATCGGCAACCATATCTGGAATGCCTATCGGCACCTATATTTGAAATGCCTATCGGCTTCTATATCTGAAATGCTTATCGGCACCTATTTTTAAAATGCCAATTGGCAACTATATCTGAAATGCCTATCGGCACCTATATCTGAAATGCCTATCGGCACCTATTTTTGAAATGCCTATCGGAAACTACATCTGAAATGCCTATCAGCACCTATATTTGAAATGCCTATCGGCAACCATATCTGGAATGCCTATCGGCACCTATATTTGAAATGCCTATCGGCTTCTATAACTGAAATGCCTATCAACACCTATTTTTAAAAAGCCAATCGGCAACTATATCTGAAATGCCTATCGGCACCTATATCTGAAATGCCTATCGACACCTATTTTTGAAATGCCTATCGGTAACTACATCTGAAATGGCTATCAGAACCTATATTTGAAATGCCTATCGGCAACCATATCTGAAATGCCTATCGACACCTACATTTGAAATACCTATCGGCTTCTATATCTGAAAAGCCTATCGGCACCTATTTTTAAAATGCTAATCGGTAACTATATCTGAAATGCCTATCGGCACCTATATCTGAAATGCCTATCGGCACCATTTTTTGAAATGCCTATCGGAAACTACATCTGGAATGCCTATCAGCACCTATATTAGAAATGCCTATCGGCAACCATATCTGGAATGCCTATCGGCACCTATATTTGAAATGCCTATCGGCTTCTATATCTGAAATGCCTATCGACACCTATTTTTAAAATGCCAATCGGCAACTATATCTGAAATGCCCATCGGCACCTATATCTGAAATGCCTATCGGCACCTATTTTTGAAATGCCTTTGGGAAACTACATCTGAAATGCCTATCAGCACCTATATTTGAAATGCCTATCGGCAACCATATCTGGCATGCCTATCGGCACCTATATTTGAAATGCCTATCGAGTCCTATATCTGAAATGCCTATCGACACCTATTTTTAAAATACCAGTCGGCAACTATATCTGAAATGCCTATCGGCACCTATATCTGAAAAGCCTATCGGCACCTATTTTTGAAATGCCTATCTGAAACTACATCTGAAATGCCTATCAGCACCTATATTTGAAATGCCTATCGGCAATTATATCTGAAATGCCTATCGACACCTATATTTGAAATACCTATCGGCTTCTATATCTGAAATGCCTATCGGCACCTATTTTTAAAATACCAATTGGCAACTATATCTGTAATGCCTATCGGCACCTATATTTGAAATGCCTATTGGCAACCATATCTGGAATGCCTATCGGCACCTATATTTGAAATGCCTATCGGCTTCTATATCTGAAATGCCTATCGGCACCTTTTTTTAAAATGCCAATCGGCAACTATATCTGAAGTGCCTATCGGCACCTATCTCTGAAATGCCTATCGGCACCTATTTTTGAAATGCCTATCGAAAACTACATCTGAAATGCTTATCAGCACCTATATTTGAAATGCCTATCGGCAACCACATCAGAAATGCCTATCGGCACCTATATCTGAAATGCCTTTCGGCATTTATATCTGAAATGCCTATCGACACCTATATTTGAAATGCCTATCAGCACCTATATCTGAAATGCCTATCGGCACCTATTTTTGAAATGCCTATCGAAAACTACATCTGAAATGCCTATCAGCACCTATATTTGAAATGCCTATCGGCAACCACATCAGAAATGCCTATCGGCACCTATATCTGAAATGCCTTTCGGCATTTATATCTGAAATGCCTATCGACACCTATATTTTAAATGCCTATCGGCACCAATTTTTGAAATGCCTATCGGAAACTACATCTGGAATGCCTATCAGCACCTATATTTGAAATGCCTATCGGCAACCATATCTGGAATGCCTATCGGCACCTATATTTGAAATGCCTATCGACTCCTATATCTGAAATGCCTATCGGCACCTATTTTTGAAATGCCTATCGGAAACTACATCGGAAATGCCTATCAGCACCTATATTTGAAATGCCTATCGGCTTCTATATCTGAAATGCCTATCGGCACCAATTTTTAAAATGCCAATCGGCAACTATATCTGAAATGCCTATCGGCACCTATATCTGAAATGCCTATCGGCACCTATTTTTGAAATGCCTATCGAAAACTACATCTGAAATGCCTATCAGCACCTATATTTGAAATGCCTATCGGCAACCACATCAGAAATGCCTGTCGGCACCTATATCTGAAATGCCTTTCGGCATTTATATCTGAAATGCCTATCGACACCTATATTTGAAATGCCTATCGGCACCTATATTTTAAATGCCTATCGGCAACTATATCTGATATGCCTATCGGCACCTATATCTGAAATGCCTATAGGCATATATTTTTGAAATGCCTATCGGAAACTACATCTAAAATGCCTATCGGCACCTATTTTTAAAATGCCAATCGGCAACTATATCTGAAATGCCTATCGGCACCTATATCTGAAATGCCTATCGGCCCCTATTTTTGAAATGCCTATCGGAAACTACATCTGAAATGCCTATCAGCACGCATATTTGAAATGCCTATCGGCAACCATATCTGAAATGCCTATCGACACCTATATTTGAAATACCTATTGGCTTCTATATCTGATATGCCTATCGGCACCTATTTTTAAAATGCCAATCGGCGACTATATCTGAAATGCCTATCGGCACCTATATCTGAAATGCCTATCGGCACCAATTTTTGAAATGCCTATCGGAAACTACATCTGACATGCCTATCAGCAACTATGTTTGAAATGCCTATCGGCAACCATATCTGGAATGCCTATCGGCACCTATATTTGAAATGCCTATCGGCTTCTATATCTGAAATGCCTACCGACACCTATTTTTAAAATGCCAATTGGCAACTATATCTGAAATGCCTATCGGCACCTATATCTGAAATGCCTATCGGTACCTATTTTTGAAATGCCTATCGGAAACTACATCTGAAATGCCTATCAGCACTTATATTTGAAATGCCTATCGGCAACCATATCTGGAATGCCTATCGGCACCTATATTTGAAATGCCTATCGGCTTCTATATCTGAAATGCTTATCGGCACCTATTTTTAAAATGCCAATTGGCAACTATATCTGAAATGCCTATCGGCACCTATATCTGAAATGCCTATCGGCACCTATTTTTGAAATGCCTATCGGAAACTACATCTGAAATGCCTATCAGCACCTATATTTGAAATGCCTATCGGCAACCATATCTGGAATGCCTATCGGCACCTATATTTGAAATGCCTATCGGCTTCTATAACTGAAATGCCTATCAACACCTATTTTTAAAAAGCCAATCGGCAACTATATCTGAAATGCCTATCGGCACCTATATCTGAAATGCCTATCGACACCTATTTTTGAAATGCCTATCGGTAACTACATCTGAAATGGCTATCAGAACCTATATTTGAAATGCCTATCGGCAACCATATCTGAAATGCCTATCGACACCTACATTTGAAATACCTATCGGCTTCTATATCTGAAAAGCCTATCGGCACCTATTTTTAAAATGCCAATCGGTAACTATATCTGAAATGCCTATCGGCACCTATATCTGAAATGCCTATCGGCACCAATTTTTGAAATGCCTATCGGAAACTGACATCTGGAATGCCTATCAGCACCTATATTTGAAATGCCTATCGGCAACCATATCTGGAATGCCTATCGGCATTTATATTTGCAATGCCTATCGGCTTCTATATCTGAAATGCCTATCGACACCTATTTTAAAAATGCCAATCGGCAACTATATCTGAAATGCCTATCGGCACCTATATCTGAAATGCCTATCGGCACCTATTTTTGAAATGCCTTTGGGAAACTACATCTGAAATGCCTATCAGCACCTATATTTGAAATGCCTATCGGCAACCATATCTGAAATGCCTATCGACACCTATATTTAAAATACCTATCGGCTTCTATATCTGAAAAGCCTTTTGGCACCTATTTTTAAAATGCTAATCGGTAACTATATCTGAAATGCCTATCGGCACCTATATCTGAAATGCCTATCGGCACCATTTTTTGAAATGCCTATCGGAAACTACATCTGGAATGCCTATCAGCACCTATATTAGAAATGCCTATCGGCAACCATATCTGGAATGCCTATCGGCACCTATATTTGAAATGCCTATCGGCTTCTATATCTGAAATGCCTATCGACACCTATTTTTAAAATGCCAATCGGCAACTATATCTGAAATGCCCATCGGCACCTATATCTGAAATGCCTAGCGGCACCTATTTTTGAAATGCCTTTGGGAAACTACATCTGAAATGCCTATCAGCACCTATATTTGAAATGCCTATCGGCAACCATATCTGGCATGCCTATCGGCACCTATATTTGAAATGCCTATCGAGTCCTATATCTGAAATGCCTATCGACACCTATTTTTAAAATACCAGTCGGCAACTATATCTGAAATGCCTATCGGCACCTATATCTGAAAAGCCTATCGGCACCTATTTTTGAAATGCCTATCTGAAACTACATCTGAAATGCCTATCAGCACCTATATTTGAAATGCCTATCGGCAATTATATCTGAAATGCCTATCGACACCTATATTTGAAATACCTATCGGCTTCTATATCTGAAATGCCTATCGGCACCTATTTTTAAAATGCCAATTGGCAACTATATCTGTAATGCCTATCGGCACCTATATTTGAAATGCCTATTGGCAACCATATCTGGAATGCCTATCGGCACCTATATTTGAAATGCCTATCGGCTTCTATATCTGAAGTGCCTATCGGCACCTATCTCTGAAATGCCTATCGGCACCTATTTTTGAAATGCCTATCGAAAACTACATCTGAAATGCTTATCAGCACCTATATTTGAAATACCTATCGGCAACCACATCAGAAATGCCTATCGGCACCTATATCTGAAATGCCTTTCGGCATTTATATCTGAAATGCCTATCGACACCTATATTTGAAATGCCTATCAGCACCTATATCTGAAATGCCTATCGGCACCTATTTTTGAAATGCCTATCGAAAACTACATCTGAAATGCCTATCAGCACCTATATTTGAAATGCCTATCGGCAACCACATCAGAAATGCCTATCGGCACCTATATCTGAAATGCCTTTCGGCATTTATATCTGAAATGCCTATCGACACCTATATTTTAAATGCCTATCGGCACCAATTTTTGAAATGCCTATCGGAAACTACATCTGGAATGCCTATCAGCACCTATATTTGAAATGCCTATCGGCAACCATATCTGGAATGCCTATCGGCACCTATATTTGAAATGCCTATCGACTCCTATATCTGAAATGCCTATCGACACCTATTTTTAAAATGCCAGTCGGCAACTATATCTGAAATGCCTATCGGCACCTATATCTGAAATGCCTATCGGCACCTATTTTTGAAATGCCTATCGGAAACTACATCTAAAATGCCTATTGTAACCTATTTTTAAAATGCCAATCGGCAACTATATCTGAAATGCCTATCGGCACCTATATCTGAAATGCCTATCGGCACCTATTTTTGAAATGCCTATCGGAAACTACATCTGAAATGCCTATCGACACCTATATTTGAAATACCTATCGGCTTCTATATCTGAAATGCCTATCGGCACTTATTTTTAAAATGCCAATCGGCGACTATATCTGAAATGCCTATCGGCACCTATATCTGAAATGCCTATCGGCTCCTATTTTTGAAATGCCTATCGGAAACTACATCTGAAATGCCTATCAGCACCTATATTTGAAATGCCTATCGGCAACAATATCTGAATGGCCTATCGACACCTATATTTGAAATAACTATCGGCTTCTATATCTGAAATGCCTATCGGCACCTATCTTTAAAATGCCAATCGGCAACTATATCTGAAATGCCTATCGGCACCTATATCTGAAATGCCTATCGGCACCAATTTTTGAAATGCCTATCTGAAACTACATCTGAAATGCCTATCAGCACCTATATTTGAAATGCCTATCGGCAATTATATCTGAAATGCCTATCGACACCTATATTTGAAATGCCTATCGGCACCTATATTTAAAATGCCTATCGGCAACTATATCTGATATGCCTATCGGCACCTATATCTGAAATGCCTATCGGCACCTATTTTTGAAATGCCTATCGGAAACTACATCTGAAATGCCTATCAGCACGTATATTTGAAATGCCTATCGGCAACCATATCTGAAATGCCTATCGACACCTATATTTGAAATACCTATCGGCTTCTATATCTGAAATGCCTATCGGCACTTATTTTTAAAATGCCAATCGGCGACTATATCTGAAATGCCTATCGGCACCTATATCTGAAATGCCTATCGGCTCCTATTTTTGAAATGCCTATCGGAAACTACATCTGAAATGCCTATCAGCATCTATATTTGAAATGCCTATCGGCAACCATATCTGGAATGCCCATCGGCACCTATATTTGAAATGCCTATCGGCTTCTATATCTGAAATGCCTATCGGCACCTATTTTTAAAATGCCAATCGGCAACTATATCTGAAATGCCTATCGGCACCTATATCTGAAATTACTATCGGCACCTATTTTTAAAATGCTTATCGGAAACTACATCTGAAATGCCTATCAGCACCTATATTTGAAATGCCTATCGGCAACCATATCTGGAATGCCTATCGGCACCTATATTTGAAATGCCTATCGGCTTCTATATCTGAAATGCCTATCGGCACCTATTTTTAAAATGCCAATCGGCAACTATATCTGAAGTGCCTATCGGCACCTATCTCTGAAATGCCTATCGGCACCTATTTTTGAAATGCCTATCGAAAACTACATCTGAAATGCCTATCAGCACCTATATTTGAAATGCCTATCGGCAACCACATCAGAAATGCCTATCGGCACCTATATCTGAAATGCCTTTCGGCATTTATATCTGAAATGCCTATCGACACCTATATTTGAAATGCCTATCAGCACCTATATCTGAAATGCCTATCGACACCTATTTTTGAAATGCCTATCGGAAAATACATCTAAAATACCTATCGGCACCTATTTTTAAAATGCCAATCGGCAACTATATCTGAAATGCCTATCGGCACCTATATCTGAAATGCCTATCGGCACCTATTTCTGAAATGCCTATCGGAAACTACATCTGAAATGCCTATCAGCACCTATATTTGAAATGCCTATCGGCAACCATATCTGAAATGCCTATCGACACCTATATTTGAAATGCCTATCGGCTTCTATATCTGAAATGCCTATCGGCACCTATTTTTAAAATGCCAATCGGCAACTATATCTGAAGTGCCTATCGGCACCTATCTCTGAAATGCCTATCGGCACCTATTTTTGAAATGCCTATCGAAAACTACATCTGAAATGCCTATCAGCACCTATATTTGAAATGCCTATCGGCAACCACATCAGAAATGCCTATCGGCACCTATATCTGAAATGCCTTTCGGCATTTATATCTAAAATGCCTATCGACACCTATATTTTAAATGCCTATCGGCACCTATATTTGAAATGCCTATCGGCACCTATTTTTGAGATGCCTATCGTAAAATACAGCTAAAATACCTATTGGCACCTATTTTTAAAATGCCAATCGGCAAATATATCTGAAATGCCTATCGGCACCTATCTCTGAAATGCCTATCGGCACCAATTTTTAAAATGCCTATCGGAAACTACATCTGGAATGCCTATCAGCACCTATATTTGAAATGCCTATCGGCAACCATATCTGGAATGCCTATCGGCACCTATATTTGAAATGCCTATCGACTCCTATATCTGAAATGCCTATCGACACCTATTTTTAAAATGCCAGTCGGCAACTATATCTGAAATGCCTATCGGCACCTATATCTGAAAAGCCTATCGGCACCTATTTTTGAAATGCCTATCTGAAACTACATCTGAAATGCCTATCAGCACCTATATTTGAAATGCCTATCGGCAATTATATCTGAAATGCCTATCGACACCTATATTTGAAATACCTATCGGCTTCTATATCTGAAATGCCTATCGGCACCTATTTTTAAAATGCCAATTGGCAACTATATCTGTAATGCCTATCGGCACCTATATTTGAAATGCCTATTGGCAACCATATCTGGAATGCCTATCGGCACCTATATTTGAAATGCCTATCGGCTTCTATATCTGAAGTGCCTATCGGCACCTATCTCTGAAATGCCTATCGGCACCTATTTTTGAAATGCCTATCGAAAACTACATCTGAAATGCTTATCAGCACCTATATTTGAAATGCCTATCGGCAACCACATCAGAAATGCCTATCGGCACCTATATCTGAAATGCCTTTCGGCATTTATATCTGAAATGCCTATCGACACCTATATTTGAAATGCCTATCAGCACCTATATCTGAAATGCCTATCGGCACCTATTTTTGAAATGCCTATCGAAAACTACATCTGAAATGCCTATCAGCACCTATATTTGAAATGCCTATCGGCAACCACATCAGAAATGCCTATCGGCACCTATATCTGAAATGCCTTTCGGCATTTATATCTGAAATGCCTATCGACACCTATATTTTAAATGCCTATCGGCACCAATTTTTGAAATGCCTATCGGAAACTACATCTGGAATGCCTATCAGCACCTATATTTGAAATGCCTATCGGCAACCATATCTGGAATGCCTATCGGCACCTATATTTGAAATGCCTATCGACTCCTATATCTGAAATGCCTATCGACACCTATTTTTAAAATGCCAGTCGGCAACTATATCTGAAATGCCTATCGGCACCTATATCTGAAATGCCTATCGGCACCTATTTTTGAAATGCCTATCGGAAACTACATCTAAAATGCCTATTGTAACCTATTTTTAAAATGCCAATCGGCAACTATATCTGAAATGCCTATCGGCACCTATATCTGAAATGCCTATCGGCACCTATTTTTGAAATGCCTATCGGAAACTACATCTGAAATGCCTATCGACACCTATATTTGAAATACCTATCGGCTTCTATATCTGAAATGCCTATCGGCACTTATTTTTAAAATGCCAATCGGCGACTATATCTGAAATGCCTATCGGCACCTATATCTGAAATGCCTATCGGCTCCTATTTTTGAAATGCCTATCGGAAACTACATCTGAAATGCCTATCAGCACCTATATTTGAAATGCCTATCGGCAACAATATCTGAATGGCCTATCGACACCTATATTTGAAATAACTATCGGCTTCTATATCTGAAATGCCTATCGGCACCTATCTTTAAAATGCCAATCGGCAACTATATCTGAAATGCCTATCGGCACCTATATCTGAAATGCCTATCGGCACCAATTTTTGAAATGCCTATCTGAAACTACATCTGAAATGCCTATCAGCACCTATATTTGAAATGCCTATCGGCAATTATATCTGAAATGCCTATCGACACCTATATTTGAAATGCCTATCGGCACCTATATTTAAAATGCCTATCGGCAACTATATCTGATATGCCTATCGGCACCTATATCTGAAATGCCTATCGGCACCTATTTTTGAAATGCCTATCGGAAACTACATCTGAAATGCCTATCAGCACGTATATTTGAAATGCCTATCGGCAACCATATCTGAAATGCCTATCGACACCTATATTTGAAATACCTATCGGCTTCTATATCTGAAATGCCTATCGGCACTTATTTTTAAAATGCCAATCGGCGACTATATCTGAAATGCCTATCGGCACCTATATCTGAAATGCCTATCGGCACCTATATTTGAAATGCCTATTGGCCACCATATCTGGAATGCCTATCGGCACTTATATTTGAAATGCCTATCGGCTTCTATATCTGAAATGCCTATCAACACCTATTTTTAAAATGCCAATCGGCAACTATATCTGAAATGCCTATCGGCACCTATATCTGAAACGCCTATCGGCACCTATTTTTGAAATGCCTATCGGGAATTACATCTGAAATGGCTATCAGCACCTATATTTGAAATGCCTATCGGCAACCATATCTGAAATGCCTATCGACACCTATATTTAAAATACCTATCGGCTTCTATATCTGAAAAGCCTATCGGCACCTATTTTTAAAATGCCAATCGGTAACTATATCTGAAATGCCTATCGGCACCTATATCTGAAATGCCTATCGGCACCAATTTTTGAAATGCCTATCGGAAACTACATCTGGAATGCCTATCAGCACCTATATTTGAAATGCCTATCGGCAACCATATCTGGAATGCCTATCGGCACCTATATTTGAAATGCCTATCGGCACCTATATCTGAAATGCCTATCGGCACCTATTTTTGAAATGCCTATCGGAAACTACATCTGAAATGCCTATCAGCACCTATATTTGAAATGCCTATCGGCAACAATATCTGAAATGCCTATCGACACCTATATTTGAAATACCTATCGGCAACAATATCTGAAATGCCTATCGACACCTATATTTGAAATACCTATCGACACCTATATTTGAAATACCTATCGGCTTCTATATCTGAAATGCCTATCGGCACCTATCTTTAAAATGCCAATCGGCAACTATATCTGAAACGCCTATCGGCACCTATATCTGAAATGCCTATCGGCACCAATTTTTGAAATGCCTATCGGAAACTACATCTGAAATGCCTATCAGCACTTATATTTGAAATGCCTATCGGCAACCATATCTGGAATGCCTATCGGCACCTGTATTTGAAATGAATATCGGCTTCTATATCTGAAATGCCTATCGGCACGTATTTTTAAAATGCCAATCGGCAACGATATCTGAAATGCCTATCGGCACCTATATCTGAAATGCCTATCGGCACCTATTTTTGAAATGCCTTTCGGAAACTACATCTGAAATGCCTATCTGCTCCTATATTTGAAATGCCTATCGGCAACCATATCTGGAATGCCTATCGGCACCTATATTTGAAATGCCTATCGGCTTCTATATCTGAAATGCCTATTAGCACCTATTTTTAAAATGAGAATTGGCAACTATATCTGAAATGCCTATCAGCACCTATATCTGAAATGCCTTTTGGCACCTATTTTTGAAATGCCTATCGGAAACTACATCTGATATGCCTATCAGCACCTATATTTGAAATGCCTATCGGCCACCATATCTAGAATGCCTATCGGCACTTATATTTGAAATGCCTATTGGCTTCTATATCTGAAATGCCTATCAACACCTATTTTTAAAATGCTAATCGGCAACTATATCTGAAATGCCTATCGGCACCTATATCTGAAATGCCTATCGGCACCTATATCTGAAATGCCTATCGGCACCAATATTTGAAATGCCTATCGTAAACTATATCTGGAATGCCTATCAGCACCTATATTTGAAATGCCTATCGGCAACCATATCTGGAATGCCCATCGGCACCTATATTTGAAATGCCTATCGGCTTCTATATCTGAAATGTCTATCGACACCTATTTTTAAAATGCCAATCGGCAACTATATCTGAAATGCCTATCGGCACCTATATCTGAAATGCCTATCGGCACCTATTTTTGAAATGCCTATCGGAAACTACATCTGAAATGCCTATCAGCACCTATATTTGAAATGCCTATCGGCAACAATATCTGAAATGCCTATCGACACCTATATTTGAAATACCTATCGGCTTCTATATCTGAAATGCCTATCGGCACCTATCTTTAAAATGCCAATCGGCAACTATATCTCAAATGCCTATCGGCACCTATATCTGAAATGCCTATCGGCACCAATTTTTGAAGTGCCTATCGGAAACTACATCTGGAATGCCTATCAGCACCTATATTTGAAATGCCTATCGGCAACCATATCTGGAATGCCTATCGGCACCTATATTTAAAATGCCTATCGGCTTCTATATCTGAAATGCCTATCGACACCTATTTTTAAAATGTCAATCGGCAACTATATCTGAAATGCCTATCGGCACATATATCTGAAATGCCTATCGGCACCTATTTTTGAAATGCCTATCGGAAACTACATCTGAAATGCCTATCAGCACTTATATTTGAAATGCCTATCGGCAATTATATCTGAAATGCCTATCGACACCTATATTCGAAATACCTATCGGCTTCTATATCTGAAATGCCTTTAGGCACCTATTTTTGAAATGCCTATCGGAAACTACATCGGAAATGCCTATCAGTACCAATATTTGAAATGCCTATCGGCTTCTATATCTGCAATGCCTATCGGCACCTATTTTTAAAATGCCAATCGGCAACTATATCTGAAATGCCTATCGGCATCTATATCTGAAATGCCTATCGGCACCTATTTTTGAAATGCCTATCGAAAACTACATCTGAAATGCCAATCGGCAACTATATCTGAAATGCCTATCGGCACCTATATCTGAAATGCCTATCGGCACCTATTTTTGAAATGCCTATCGAAAACTACATCTGGAATGCCTATCAGCACCTATATTTGAAATGCCTATCGGCAACCATATCTGGAATGCCTATCGGCACCTATATTTGAAATGCCTATCGGCTTCTATATCTGAAATGCCTATCGACACCTATTTTTAAAATGCCAATCGGCAACTATATCTGAAATGCCTATCGGCACCTATATCTGAAATGCCTATCGGCACCTATTTTTGAAATGCCTATCGGAAACTACATTGAAATGTCTATCAGCACCTATATTTAAAATGCCTATCGGCAACAATATCTGAAATGCCTATCGACACCTATATTTGAAATAACTTTCGGCTTCTATATCTGAAATTCCTATCGGCACCTATCTTTAAAATGCCAATCGGCAACTATATCTGAAACGCCTATCGGCACCTATATCTGAAATGCCTATCGGCACCTATTTTTAAAATGCCAATCGGCAACGATATTTGAAATGCCTATCGGCACCTATATCTGAAATGCCTATCGGCACCTATTTTTGAAATGCCTTTCGGAAACTACATCTAAAATGCCTATCTGCTCCTATATTTGAAATGCCTATCGGCAACCATATCTGGAATGCCTATCGGCACCTATATTTGAAATGCCTATCGGCTTCTATATCTGAAATGCCTATCGGCACCTATTTTTAAAATGCCAATTGGCAACTATATCTGAAATGCCTATCGGCGCCTATATCTGAAATGCCTTTTGGCACCTATTTTTGAAATGCCTATCGGAAACTACATCTGAAATGCCTATCAGCACCTATATTTGAAATGCCTATCGGCCACCATATCTGGAATGCCTATCGGCACTTATATTTGAAATGCCTATCGGCTTCTATTTCTGAAATGCCTATCAACACCTATTTTTAAAATGCTAATCGGCAACTATATCTGAAATGCCTATCGGCACCTATATCTGAAATGCCTATCGGCACCTATTTTTGAAATGCCTATCGGGAACTACATCTGAAATGGCTATCAGCACCTATATTTGAAATGCCTATCGGCAACCATATCTGGTATGCCTATCGACACCTATATTTGATATACTTATCGGCTTCTATATCTGAAATGCCTATCGGCACCTATCTTTAAAATACCAATCGGCAACTATATCTGAAATGCCTATCGGCACCTATATCTGAAATGCCTATCGGCACCAATTTTTGAAATGCCTATCGGAAACTACATCTGAAATGCCCATCAGCACCTATATTTGAAATGCCTATCGGCAACCATATCTGGAATGCCTATCGGCACCTATATTTAAAATGCCTATCGGCTTCTATATCTAAAATGCCTATCGACACCTATTTTTAAAATGCCAATCGGCAACTATATCTGAAATGCCTATCGAAAACTACATCTGAAATGCCTATCAGCACCTATATTTGAAATGCCTATCGGCAACCACATCAGAAATGCCTGTCGGCACCTATATCTGAAATGCCTTTCGGCATTTATATCTGAAATGCCTATCGACACCTATATTTGAAATGCCTATCGGCACCTATATTTTAAATGCCTATCGGCAACTATATCTGATATGCCTATCGGCACCTATATCTGAAATGCCTATCGGCATATATTTTTGAAATGCCTATCGGAAACTACATCTAAAATGCCTATCGGCACCTATTTTTAAAATGCCAATCGGCAACTATATCTGAAATGCCTATCGGCACCTATATCTGAAATGCCTATCGGCACCTATTTTTGAAATGCCTATCGAAAACTACATCTGAAATGCCTATCAGCACCTATATTTGAAATGCCTATCGGCAACCACATCAGAAATGCCTGTCGGCACCTATATCTGAAATGCCTTTCGGCATTTATATCTGAAATGCCTATCGACACCTATATTTGAAATGCCTATCGGCACCTATATTTTAAATGCCTATCGGCAACTATATCTGATATGCCTATCGGCACCTATATCTGAAATGCCTATCGGCATATATTTTTGAAATGCCTATCGGAAACTACATCTAAAATGCCTATCGGCACCTATTTTTAAAATGCCAATCGGCAACTATATCTGAAATGCCTATCGGCACCTATATCTGAAATGCCTATCGGCACCTATTTTTGAAATGCCTATCGGAAACTACATCTGAAATGCCTATCAGCACTTATATTTGAAATGCCTATCGGCAACCATATCTGAAATGCCTATCGACACCTATATTTGAAATACCTATTGGCTTCTATATCTGAAATGCCTATCGGCACCTATTTTTGAATTGCCTATCGGAAACTACATCTGAAATGCCTATCAGCACTTATATTTGAAATGCCTATCGGCAACCATATCTGGAATGCCTATCGGCACCTATATTTGAAATGCCTATCGGCTTCTATATCTGAAATGCCTACCGACACCTATTTTTAAAATGCCAATTGGCAACTATATCTGAAATGCCTATCGGCACCTATATCTGAAATGCCTATCGGTACCTATTTTTGAAATGCCTATCGGAAACTACATCTGAAATGCCTATCAGCACTTATATTTGAAATGCCTATCGGCAACCATATCTGGAATGCCTATCGGCACCTATATTTGAAATGCCTATCGGCTTCTATATCTGAAATGCTTATCGGCACCTATTTTTAAAATGCCAATTGGCAACTATATCTGAAATGCCTATCGGCTCCTATATCTGAAATGCCTATCGGCACCTATTTTTGAAATGCCTATCGGAAACTACATCTGAAATGCCTATCAGCACCTATATTTGAAATGCCTATCGGCAACCATATCTGGAATGCCTATCGGCACCTATATTTGAAATCCCTATCGGCTTCTATAACTGAAATGCCTATCAACACCTATTTTTAAAAAGCCAATCGGCAACTATATCTGAAATGCCTATCGGCACCTATATCTGAAATGCCTATCGACACCTATTTTTGAAATGCCTATCGGAAACTACATCTGAAATGGCTAAAAGAACCTATATTTGAAATGCCTATCGGCAACCATATCTGAAATGCCTATCGACACCTACATTTGAAATACCTATCGGCTTCTATATCTGAAAAGCCTATCGGCACCTATTTTTAAAATGCTAATCGGTAACTATATCTGAAATGTCTATCGGCACCTATATCTGAAATGCCTATCGGCACCAATTTTTGAAATGCCTATCGGAAACTACATCTGGAATGCCTATCAGCACCTATATTTGAAATGCCTATCGGCAACCATATCTGAAATGCCTATCGACACCTATATTTAAAATACCTATCGGCTTCTATATCTGAAAAGCCTATCGGCACCTATTTTTAAAATGCTAATCGGTAACTATATCTGAAATGCCTATCGGCACCTATATCTGAAATGCCTATCGGCACCATTTTTTGAAATGCCTATCGGAAACTACATCTGGAATGCCTATCAGCACCTATATTAGAAATGCCTATCGGCAACCATATCTGGAATGCCTATCGGCACCTATATTTGAAATGCCTATCGGCTTCTATATCTGAAATGCCTATCGACACCTATTTTTAAAATGCCAATCGGCAACTATATCTGAAATGCCTATCGGCACCTATATCTGAAATGCCTATCGGCACCTATTTTTGAAATGCCTTTGAGAAACTACATCTGAAATGCCTATCAGCACCTATATTTGAAATGCCTTTCGGAAACCATATCTAATATGCCTATCGACATCTATATTTGAAATACCTATCGGCTTCTATATCTGAAATGCCTATCGGCACCTATATCTGAAATGCCTATCGGCACCTATTTTTGAAATGCCTATCGGAATCTACATCTGAAATGCCTATCAGCACCTATATTTGAAATGCCTATCGGCAACAATATCTGAAATGCCTATCGACACCTATATGTGAAATACCTATCGGCACCTATATCTGAAATGCCTATCGGCACCAATTTTTGAAATGTCTATCGGAAACTACATCTGGAATGCCTATCAGCACCTATATTTGAAATGCCTATCGGCAACCATATCTGGCATGCCTATCGGCACCTATATTTGAAATGCCTATCGAGTCCTATATCTGAAATGCCTATCGACACCTATTTTTAAAATACCAGTCGGCAACTATATCTGAAATGCCTATCGGCACCTATATCTGAAAAGCCTATCGGCACCTATTTTTAAAATGCCTATCTGAAACTACATCTGAAATGCCTATCAGCACCAATATTTGAAATGCCTATCGGCAATTATATCTGAAATGCCTATCGACACCTATATTTGAAATACCTATCGGCTTCTATATCTGAAATGCCTATCGGCACCTATTTTTAAAATGCCAATTGGCAACTATATCTGTAATGCCTATCGGCACCTATATCTGAAATGCCTATCGGCACCAATTTTTGAAATGCCTATCGGAAACTACATCTGAAATGCCTATCAGCACCTATATTTGAAATGCCTATCGGCAACCATATCTGGAATGCCTATCGGCACCTATATTTGAAATGCCTATCGGCTTCTATATCTGAAATGCCTATCGGCACATATTTTTAAAATGCCAATCGGCAACTATATCTGAAGTGCCTATCGGCACCTATCTCTGAAATGCCTATCGGCACCTATTTTTGAAATGCCTATCGAAAACTACATCTGAAATGCCTATCAGCACCTATATTTGAAATGCCTATCGGCAACCACATCAGAAATGCCTATCGGCACCTATATCTGAAATGCCTTTCGGCATTTATATCTGAAATGCCTATCGACACCTATATTTGAAATGCCTATCAACACCTATATCTGAAATGCCTATCGGCACCTATTTTTGAAATGCCTATCGGAAAATACATCTAAAATACCTATCGGCACCTATTTTTAAAATGCCAATCGGCAACTATATCTGAAATGCCTATCGGCACCTATATCTGAAATGCCTATCGGCACCTATTTCTGAAATGCCTATCGGAAACTACATCTGAAATGCCTATCAGCACCTATATTTGAAATGCCTATCGGCAACCATATCTGAAATGCCTATCGACACCTATATTTGAAATGCCTATCGGCTTCTATATCTGAAATGCCTATCGGCACCTATTTTTAAAATGCCAATCGGCAACTATATCTGAAGTGCCTATCGGCACCTATCTCTGAAATGCCTATCGGCACCTATTTTTGAAATGCCTATCGAAAACTACATCTGAAATGCCTATCAGCACCTATATTTGAAATGCCTATCGGCAACCACATCAGAAATGCCTATCGGCACCTATATCTGAAATGCCTTTCGGCATTTATATCTGAAATGCCTATCGACACCTATATTTTAAATGCCTATCGGCACCTATATCTGAAATGCCTATCGGCACCTATTTTTGAAATGCCTATCGGAAAATACATCTAAAATACCTATCGGCACCTATTTTTAAAATGCCAATCGGCAAATATATCTGAAATGCCTATCGGCACCTATCTCTGAAATGCCTACCGGCACCAATTTTTGAAATGCCTATCGGTAACTACATCTGGAATGCCTATCAGCACCTATATTTGAAATGCCTATCGGCAACCATATCTGGAATGCCTATCGGCACCTATATTTGAAATGCCTATCGACTCCTATATCTGAAATGCCTATCGACACCTATTTTTAAAATGCCAGTCGGCAACTATAACTAAAATGCCTATCGGCACCTATATCTGAAATGCCTATCGGCACCTATTTTTGAAATGCCTATCTGAAATTACATCTGAAATGCCTATCAGCACCTATATTTGAAATGCCTATCGGCACCTATTTTTGAAATGCCTATCGAAAACTACATCTGAAATGCCTATCAGCACCTATATTTGAAATGCCTATCGGCAACCACATCAGAAATGCCTGTCGGCACCTATATCTGAAATGCCTTTCGGCATTTATATCTGAAATGCCTATCGACACCTATATTTGAAATGCCTATCGGCACCTATATTTTAAATGCCTATCGGCAACTATATCTGATATGCCTATCGTCACCTATATCTGAAATGCCTATCGGCATATATTTTTGAAATGCCTATCGGAAACTACATCTAAAATGCCTATTGGCACCTATTTTTAAAATGCCAATCGGCAACTATATCTGAAATGCCTATCGGCACCTATATCTGAAATGCCTATCGGCACCTATTTTTGAAATGCCTATCGGAAACTACATCTGAAATGCCTATCAGCACGCATATTTGAAATGCCTATCGGCAACCATATCTGAAATGCCTATCGACACCTATATTTGAAATACCTATTGGCTTCTATATCTGAAATGCCTATCGGCACCTATTTTTAAAATGCCAATCGGCGACTATATCTGAAATGCCTATCGGCACCTATATCTGAAATGCCTATCGGCACCAATTTTTGAAATGCCTATCGGAAACTACATCTGACATGCCTATCAGCAAGTATGTTTGAAATGCCTATCGGCAACCATATCTGGAATGCCTATCGGCACCTATATTTGAAATGCCTATCGGCTTCTATATCTGAAATGCCTACCGACACCTATTTTTAAAATGCCAATTGGCAACTATATCTGAAATGCCTATCGGCACCTATATCTGAAATGCCTATCGGTACCTATTTTTGAAATGCCTATCGGAAACTACATCTGAAATGCCTATCAGCACTTATATTTGAAATGCCTATCGGCAACCATATCTGGAATGCCTATCGGCACCTATATTTGAAATGCCTATCGGCTTCTATATCTGAAATGCTTATCGGCACCTATTTTTAAAATGCCAATTGGCAACTATATCTGAAATGCCTATCGGCACCTATATCTGAAATGCCTATCGGCACCTATTTTTGAAATGCCTATCGGAAACTACATCTGAAATGCCTATCAGCACCTATATTTGAAATGCCTATCGGCAACCATATCTGGAATGCCTATCGGCACCTATATTTGAAATGCCCCACGGCTTCTATAACTGAAATGCCTATCAACACCTATTTTTAAAAAGCCAATCGGCAACTATATCTGAAATGCCTATCGGCACCTATATCTGAAATGCCTATCGACACCTATTTTTGAAATGCCTATCGGAAACTACATCTGAAATGGCTAAAAGAACCTATATTTGAAATGCCTATCGGCAACCATATCTGAAATGCCTATCGACACCTACATTTGAAATACCTATCGGCTTCTATATCTGAAAAGCCTATCGGCACCTATTTTTAAAATGCCAATCGGTAACTATATCTGAAATGTCTATCGGCAACTATATCTGAAATGCCTATCGGCACCAATTTTTGAAATGCCTATCGGAAACTACATCTGGAATGCCTATCAGCACCTATATTTGAAATGCCTATCGGCAACCATATCTGGAATGCCTATCGGCACTTATATTTGCAATGCCTTTCGGCTTCTATATCTGAAATGCCTATTGACACCTATTTTTAAAATGCCAATCGGCAACTATATCTGAAATGCCTTTTGGCACCTATATCTGAAATGCCTATCGGCACCTATTTTTGAAATGCCTTTGGGAAACTACATCTGAAATGCCTATCAGCACCTATATTTGAAATGCCTATCGGCAACCATATCTGAAATGCCTATCGACACCTATATTTAAAATACCTATCGGCTTCTATATCTGAAAAGCCTATCGGCACCTATTTTTAAAATGCTAATCGGTAACTATATCTGAAATGCCTATCGGCACCTATATCTGAAATGCCTATCGGCACCATTTTTTGAAATGCCTATCGGAAACTACATCTGGAATGCCTATCAGCACCTATATTAGAAATGCCTATCGGCAACCATATCTGGAATGCCTATCGGCACCTATATTTGAAATGCCTATCGGCTTCTATATCTGAAATGCCTATCGACACCTATTTTTAAAATGCCAATCGGCAACTATATATGAAATGCCTATCGGCACCTATATCTGAAATGCCTATCGGCACCTATTTTTGAAATGCCTTTGGGAAACTACATCTGTAATGCCTTCCAGCACCTATATTAGAAATGCCTTTCGGAAACCATATCTAATATGCCTATCGACATCTATATTTGAAATACCTATCGGCTTCTATATCTGAAATGCCTATCGGCACCTATATCTGAAATGCCTATCGGCACCTATTTTTGAAATGCCTATCGGAATCTACATCTAAAATGCCTATCAGCACCTATATTTGAAATGCCTATCGGCAACAATATCTGAAATGCCTATCGACACCTATATGTGAAATACCTATCGGCACCTATATCTGAAATGCCTATCGGCACCAATTTTTGAAATGTCTATCGGAAACTACATCTGGAATGCCTATCAGCACCTATATTTGAAATGCCTATCGGCAACCATATCTGGCATTCCTATCGGCACCTATATTTGAAATGCCTATCAGCACCTATATTTGAAATGCCTATCGGCAATTATATCTGAAATGCCTATCGACACCTATATTTGAAATACCTATCGGCTTCTATATCTGAAATGCCTATCGGCACCTATTTTTAAAATGCCAATTGGCAACTATATCTGTAATGCCTATCGGCACCTATATCTGAAATGCCTATCGGCACCAATTTTTGAAATGCCTATCGGAAACTACATCTGAAATGCCTATCAGCACCTATATTTGAAATGCCTATCGGCAACCATATCTGGAATGCCTATCGGCACCTATATTTGAAATGCCTATCGGCTTCTATATCTGAAATGCCTATCGGCACATATTTTTAAAATGCCAATCGGCAACTATATCTGAAGTGCCTATCGGCACCTATCTCTGAAATGCCTATCGGCACCTATTTTTGAAATGCCTATCGAAAACTACATCTGAAATGCCTATCAGCACCTATATTTGAAATGCCTATCGGCAACCACATCAGAAATGCCTATCGGCACCTATATCTGAAATGCCTTTCGGCATTTATATCTGAAATGCCTATCGACACCTATATTTGAAATGCCTATCAACACCTATATCTGAAATGCCTATCGGCACCTATTTTTGAAATGCCTATCGGAAAATACATCTAAAATACCTATCGGCACCTATTTTTAAAATGCCAATCGGCAACTATATCTGAAATGCCTATCGGCACCTATATCTGAAATGCCTATCGGCACCTATTTCTGAAATGCCTATCGGAAACTACATCTGAAATGTCTATCAGCACCTATATTTGAAATGCCTATCGGCAACCATATCTGAAATGCCTATCGACACCTATATTTGAAATGCCTATCGGCTTCTATATCTGAAATGCCTATCGGCACCTATTTTTAAAATGCCAATCGGCAACTATATCTGAAGTGCCTATCGGCACCTATCTCTGAAATGCCTATCGGCACCTATTTTTGAAATGCCTATCGAAAACTACATCTGAAATGCCTATCAGCACCTATATTTGAAATGCCTATCGGCAACCACATCAGAAATGCCTATCGGCACCTATATCTGAAATGCCTTTCGGCATTTATATCTGAAATGCCTATCGACACCTATATTTTAAATGCCTATCGGCACCTATATCTGAAATGCCTATCGGCACCTATTTTTGAAATGCCTATCGGAAAATACATCTAAAATACCTATCGGCACCTATTTTTAAAATGCCAATCGGCAAATATATCTGAAATGCCTATCGGCACCTATCTCTGAAATGCCTACCGGCACCAATTTTTGAAATGCCTATCGGTAACTACATCTGTAATGCCTATCAGCACCTATATTTGAAATGCCTATCGGCAACCATATCTGGAATGCCTATCGGCACCTATATTTGAAACGCCTATCGACTCCTATATCTGAAATGCCTATCGACACCTATTTTTAAAATGCCAGTCGGCAAATATAACTAAAATGCCTATCGGCACCTATATCTGAAATGCCTATCGGCACCTATTTTTGAAATGCCTATCTGAAATTACATCTGAAATGCCTATCAGCACCTATATTTGAAATGCCTATCGGCACCTATTTTTGAAATGCCTATCGAAAACTACATCTGAAATGCCTATCAGCACCTATATTTGAAATGCCTATCGGCAACCACATCAGAAATGCCTGTCGGCACCTATATCTGAAATGCCTATCGGCACCTATTTTTGAAATGCCTTTGGGAAACTACATCTGTAATGCCTTCCAGCACCTATATTAGAAATGCCTTTCGGAAACCATATCTAATATGCCTATCGACATCTATATTTGAAATACCTATCGGCTTCTATATCTGAAATGCCTATCGGCACCTATATCTGAAATGCCTATCGGCACCTATTTTTGAAATGCCTATCGGAATCTACATCTAAAATGCCTATCAGCACCTATATTTGAAATGCCTATCGGCAACAATATCTGAAATGCCTATCGACACCTATATGTGAAATACCTATCGGCACCTATATCTGAAATGCCTATCGGCACCAATTTTTGAAATGTCTATCGGAAACTACATCTGGAATGCCTATCAGCACCTATATTTGAAATGCCTATCGGCAACCATATCTGGCATTCCTATCGGCACCTATATTTGAAATGCCTATCGAGTCCTATATCTGAAATGCCTATCGACACCTATTTTTAAAATACCAGTCGGCAACTATATCTGAAATGCCTTTCGGCACCTATATCTGAAAAGCCTATCGGCACCTATTTTTAAAATGCCTATCTGAAACTACATCTGAAATGCCTATCAGCACCTATATTTGAAATGCCTATCGGCAATTATATCTGAAATGCCTATCGACACCTATATTTGAAATACCTATCGGCTTCTATATCTGAAATGCCTATCGGCACCTATTTTTAAAATGCCAATTGGCAACTATATCTGTAATGCCTATCGGCACCTATATCTGAAATGCCTATCGGCACCAATTTTTGAAATGCCTATCGGAAACTACATCTGAAATGCCTATCAGCACCTATATTTGAAATGCCTATCGGCAACCATATCTGGAATGCCTATCGGCACCTATATTTGAAATGCCTATCGGCTTCTATATCTGAAATGCCTATCGGCACATATTTTTAAAATGCCAATCGGCAACTATATCTGAAGTGCCTATCGGCACCTATCTCTGAAATGCCTATCGGCACCTATTTTTGAAATGCCTATCGAAAACTACATCTGAAATGCCTATCAGCACCTATATTTGAAATGCCTATCGGCAACCACATCAGAAATGCCTATCGGCACCTATATCTGAAATGCCTTTCGGCATTTATATCTGAAATGCCTATCGACACCTATATTTGAAATGCCTATCAACACCTATATCTGAAATGCCTATCGGCACCTATTTTTGAAATGCCTATCGGAAAATACATCTAAAATACCTATCGGCACCTATTTTTAAAATGCCAATCGGCAACTATATCTGAAATGCCTATCGGCACCTATATCTGAAATGCCTATCGGCACCTATTTCTGAAATGCCTATCGGAAACTACATCTGAAATGTCTATCAGCACCTATATTTGAAATGCCTATCGGCAACCATATCTGAAATGCCTATCGACACCTATATTTGAAATGCCTATCGGCTTCTATATCTGAAATGCCTATCGGCACCTATTTTTAAAATGCCAATCGGCAACTATATCTGAAGTGCCTATCGGCACCTATCTCTGAAATGCCTATCGGCACCTATTTTTGAAATGCCTATCGAAAACTACATCTGAAATGCCTATCAGCACCTATATTTGAAATGCCTATCGGCAACCACATCAGAAATGCCTATCGGCACCTATATCTGAAATGCCTTTCGGCATTTATATCTGAAATGCCTATCGACACCTATATTTTAAATGCCTATCGGCACCTATATCTGAAATGCCTATCGGCACCTATTTTTGAAATGCCTATCGGAAAATACATCTAAAATACCTATCGGCACCTATTTTTAAAATGCCAATCGGCAAATATATCTGAAATGCCTATCGGCACCTATCTCTGAAATGCCTACCGGCACCAATTTTTGAAATGCCTATCGGTAACTACATCTGGAATGCCTATCAGCACCTATATTTGAAATGCCTATCGGCAACCATATCTGGAATGCCTATCGGCACCTATATTTGAAACGCCTATCGACTCCTATATCTGAAATGCCTATCGACACCTATTTTTAAAATGCCAGTCGGCAAATATAACTAAAATGCCTATCGGCACCTATATCTGAAATGCCTATCGGCACCTATTTTTGAAATGCCTATCTGAAATTACATCTGAAATGCCTATCAGCACCTATATTTGAAATGCCTATCGGCACCTATTTTTGAAATGCCTATCGAAAACTACATCTGAAATGCCTATCAGCACCTATATTTGAAATGCCTATCGGCAACCACATCAGAAATGCCTGTCGGCACCTATATCTGAAATGCCTTTCGGCATTTATATCTGAAATGCCTATCGACACCTATATTTGAAATGCCTATCGGCACCTATATTTTAAATGCCTATCGGCAACTATATCTGATATGCCTATCGGCACCTATATCTGAAATGCCTATCGGCATATATTTTTGAAATGCCTATCGGAAACTACATCTAAAATGCCTATTGGCACCTATTTTTAAAATGCCAATCGGCAACTATATCTGAAATGCCTATCGGCACCTATATCTGAAATGCCTATCGGCACCTATTTTTGAAATGCCTATCGGAAACTACATCTGAAATGCCTATCAGCACGCATATTTGAAATGCCTATCGGCAACCATATCTGAAATGCCTATCGACACCTATATTTGAAATACCTATTGGCTTCTATATCTGAAATGCCTATCGGCACCTATTTTTAAAATGCCAATCGGCGACTATATCTGAAATGCCTATCGGCACCTATATCTGAAATGCCTATCGGCACCAATTTTTGAAATGCCTATCGGAAACTACATCTGACATGCCTATCAGCAAGTATGTTTGAAATGCCTATCGGCAACCATATCTGGAATGCCTATCGGCACCTATATTTGAAATGCCTATCGGCTTCTATATCTGAAATGCCTACCGACACCTATTTTTAAAATGCCAATTGGCAACTATATCTGAAATGCCTATCGGCACCTATATCTGAAATGCCTATCGGTACCTATTTTTGAAATGCCTATCGGAAACTACATCTGAAATGCCTATCAGCACTTATATTTGAAATGCCTATCGGCAACCATATCTGGAATGCCTATCGGCACCTATATTTGAAATGCCTATCGGCTTCTATATCTGAAATGCTTATCGGCACCTATTTTTAAAATGCCAATTGGCAACTATATCTGAAATGCCTATCGGCACCTATATCTGAAATGCCTATCGGCACCTATTTTTGAAATGCCTATCGGAAACTACATCTGAAATGCCTATCAGCACCTATATTTGAAATGCCTATCGGCAACCATATCTGGAATGCCTATCGGCACCTATATTTGAAATGCCTATCGGCTTCTATAACTGAAATGCCTATCAACACCTATTTTTAAAAAGCCAATCGGCAACTATATCTGAAATGCCTATCGGCACCTATATCTGAAATGCCTATCGACACCTATTTTTGAAATGCCTATCGGAAACTACCTCTGAAATGGCTAAAAGAACCTATATTTGAAATGCCTATCGGCAACCATATCTGAAATGCCTATCGACACCTACATTTGAAATACCTATCGGCTTCTATATCTGAAAAGCCTATCGGCACCTATTTTTAAAATGCCAATCGGTAACTATATCTGAAATGTCTATCGGCACCTATATCTGAAATGCCTATCGGCACCAATTTTTGAAATGCCTATCGGAAACTACATCTGGAATGCCTATCAGCACCTATATTTGAAATGCCTATCGGCAACCATATCTGGAATGCCTATCGGCACTTATATTTGCAATGCCTATCGGCTTCTATATCTGAAATGCCTATCGACACCTATTTTTAAAATGCCAATCGGCAACTATATCTGAAATGCCTTTTGGCACCTATATCTGAAATGCCTATCGGCACCTATTTTTGAAATGCCTTTGGGAAACTACATCTGAAATGCCTATCAGCACCTATATTTGAAATGCCTATCGGCAACCATATCTAAAATGCCTATCGACACCTATATTTAAAATACCTATCGGCTTCTATATCTGAAAAGCCTATCGGCACCTATTTTTAAAAGGCTAATCGGTAACTATATCTGAAATGCCTATCGGCACCTATATCTGAAATGCCTATCGGCACCATTTTTTGAAATGCCTATCGGAAACTACATCTGGAATGCCTATCAGCACCTATATTAGAAATGCCTATCGGCAACCATATCTGGAATGCCTATCGGCACCTATATTTGAAATGCCTATCGGCTTCTATATCTGAAATGCCTATCGACACCTATTTTTAAAATGCCAATCGGCAACTATATCTGAAATGCCTATCGGCACCTATATCTGAAATGCCTATCGGCACCTATTTTTGAAATGCCTTTGGGAAACTACATCTGAAATGCCTATCAGCACCTATATTTGAAATGCCTTTCGGAAACCATATCTAATATGCCTATCGACATCTATATTTGAAATACCTATCGGCTTCTATATCTGAAATGCCTATCGGCACCTATATCTGAAATGCCTATCGGCACCTATTTTTGAAATGCCTATCGGAATCTACATCTGAAATGCCTATCAGCACCTATATTTGAAATGCCTATCGGCAACAATATCTGAAATGCCTATCGACACCTATATGTGAAATACCTATCGGCACCTATATCTGAAATGCCTATCGGCACCAATTTTTGAAATGTCTATCGGAAACTACATCTGGAATGCCTATCAGCACCTATATTTGAAATGCCTATCGGCAACCATATCTGGCATGCCTATCGGCACCTATATTTGAAATGCCTATCGAGTCCTATATCTGAAATGCCTATCGACACCTATTTTTAAAATACCAGTCGGCAACTATATCTGAAATGCCTATCGGCACCTATATCTGAAAAGCCTATCGGCACCTATTTTTAAAATGCCTATCTGAAACTACATCTGAAATGCCTATCAGCACCTATATTTGAAATGTCTATCGGCAATTATATCTGAAATGCCTATCGACACCTATATTTGAAATACCTATCGGCTTCTATATCTGAAATGCCTATCGGCACCTATTTTTAAAATGCCAATTGGCAACTATATCTGTAATGCCTATCGGCACCTATATCTGAAATGCCTATCGGCACCAATTTTTGAAATGCCTATCGGAAACTACATCTGAAATGCCTATCAGCACCTATATTTGAAATGCCTATCGGCAACCATATCTGGAATGCCTATCGGCACCTATATTTGAAATGCCTATCGGCTTCTATATCTGAAATGCCTATCGGCACATATTTTTAAAATGCCAATCGGCAACTATATCTGAAGTGCCTATCGGCACCTATCTCTGAAATGCCTATCGGCACCTATTTTTGAAATGCCTATCGAAAACTACATCTGAAATGCCTATCAGCACCTATATTTGAAATGCCTATCGGCAACCACATCAGAAATGCCTATCGGCACCTATATCTGAAATGCCTTTCGGCATTTATATCTGAAATGCCTATCGACACCTATATTTGAAATGCCTATCAACACCTATATCTGAAATGCCTATCGGCACCTATTTTTGAAATGCCTATCGGAAAATACATCTAAAATACCTATCGGCACCTATTTTTAAAATGCCAATCGGCAACTATATCTGAAATGCCTATCGGCACCTATATCTGAAATGCCTATCGGCACCTATTTCTGAAATGCCTATCGGAAACTACATCTGAAATGCCTATCAGCACCTATATTTGAAATGCCTATCGGCAACCATATCTGAAATGCCTATCGACACCTATATTTGAAATGCCTATCGGCTTCTATATCTGAAATACCTATCGGCACCTATTTTTAAAATGCCAATCGGCAACTATATCTGAAGTGCCTATCGGCACCTATCTCTGAAATGCCTATCGGCACCTATTTTTGAAATGCCTATCTGAAATTACATCTGAAATGCCTATCAGCACCTATATTTGAAATGCCTATCGGCAATTATATCTGAAATGCCTATCGACACCTATATTTGAAATGCCTATCGGCACCTATATTTAAAATGCCTATCGGCAACTATATCTGATATGCCTATCGGCACCTATATCTGAAATGCCTATCGGCACCTATTTTTGAAATGCCTATCGGAAACTACATCTAAAATGCCTATCGTAACCTATTTTTAAAATGCCAATCGGCAACTATATCTGAAATGCCTATCGGCACCTATATCTGAAATGCCTATCGGCACCTATTTTTGAAATGCCTATCGGAAACTACATCTGAAATGCCTATCAGCACGTATATTTGAAATGCCTATCGGCAACCATATCTGAAATGCCTATCGACTCCTATATTTAAAATACCTATCGGCTTCTATATCTGAAATGCCTATCGGCACTTATTTTTAAAATGCCAATCGGCGACTATATCTGAAATGCCTATCGGCACCTATATCTGAAATGCCTATCGGCTCCTATTTTTGAAATGCCTATCGGAAACTACATCTGAAATGCCTATCAGCACCTATATTTGAAATGCCTATCGGCAACAATATCTGAATGGCCTATCGACACCTATATTTGAAATAACTATCGGCTTCTATATCTGAAATGCCTATCGGCACCTATCTTTAAAATGCCAATCGGCAACTATATCTGAAATGCCTATCGGCACCTATATCTGAAATGCCTATCGGCACCAATTTTTGAAATGCCTATCTGAAACTACATCTGAAATGCCTATCAGCACCTATATTTGAAATGCCTATCGGCAATTATATCTAAATGCCTATCGACACCTATATTTGAAATGCCTATCGGCACCTATATTTAAAATGCCTATCGGCAACTATATCTGATATGCCTATCGGCACCTATATCTGAAATGCCTATCGGCACCTATTTTTGAAATGCCTATCGGAAACTACATCTAAAATGCCTATCGTAACCTATTTTTAAAATGCCAATCGGCAACTATATCTGAAATGCCTATCGGCACCTATATCTGAAATGCCTATCGGCACCTATTTTTGAAATGCCTATCGGAAACTACATCTGAAATGCCTATCAGCACGTATATTTGAAATGCCTATCGGCAACCATATCTGAAATGCCTATCGACACCTATATTTGAAATACCTATCGGCTTCTATATCTGAAATGCCTATCGGCACTTATTTTTAAAATGCCAATCGGCGACTATATCTGAAATGCCTATCGGCACCTATATCTGAAATGCCTATCGGCTCCTATTTTTTAAATGCCTATCGGAAACTACATCTGAAATGCCTATCAGCACCTATATTTGAAATGCCTATCGGCAACCATATCTGGAATGCCTATCGGCACCTATATTTGAAATGCCTATCGGCTTCTATATCTGAAATGCCTATCGGCACCTATTTTTAAAATGCCAATCGGCAACTATATCTGAAATGCCTATCGGCACCTATATCTGAAATTACTATCGGCACCTATTTTTGAAATGCTTATCGGAAACTACATCTGAAATGCCTATCAGCATCTATATTTGAAATGCCTATCGGCAACCATATCTGGAATGCCTATCGTCACCTATATTTGAAATGCCTATCGGCTTCTATATCTGAAATGCCTATCGGCACCTATTTTTAAAATGCCAATCGGCAACTATATCTGAAATGCCTATCGGCACCTATATCTGAAATTACTATCGGCACCTATTTTTGAAATGCTTATCGGAAACTACATCTGAAATGCCTATCAGCACCTATATTTGAAATGCCTATCGGCAACCATATCTGGAATGCCTATCGGCACCTATATTTAAAATGCCTATCGGCTTCTATATCTGAAATGCCTATCGGCACCTATTTTTAAAATGCCAATCGGCAACTATATCTGAAGTGCCTATCGGCACCTATCTCTGAAATGCCTATCGGCACCTATTTTTGAAATGCCTATCGAAAACTACATCTGAAATGCCTATCAGCACCTATATTTGAAATGCCTATCGGCAACCACATCAGAAATGCCTATCGGCACCTATGTCTGAAATGCCTTTCGGCATTTATATCTGAAATGCCTATCGACACCTATATTTGAAATGCCTATCAGCACCTATATCTGAAATGCCTATCGGCACCTATTTTTTAAATGCCTATCGGAAAATACATCTAAAATACCTATCGGCACCTATTTTTAAAATGCCAATCGGCAACTATATCTGAAATGCCTATCGGCACCTATATCTGAAATGCCTATCGGCACCTATTTCTGAAATGCCTATCGGAAACTACATCTGAAATGCCTATCAGCACCTATATTTGAAATGCCTATCGGCAACCATCTCTGAAATGCCTATCGACACCTATATTTGAAATGCCTATCGGCTTCTATATCTGAAATGCCTATCGGCACCTATTTTTAAAATGCCAATCGGCAACTATATCTGAAGTGCCTATCGGCACCTATCTCTGAAATGCCTGTCGGCACCTATTTTTGAAATGCCTATCGAAAACTACATCTGAAATGCCTATCAGCACCTATATTTGAAATGCCTATCGGCAACCACATCAGAAATGCCTATCGGCACCTATATCTGAAATGCCTTTCGGCATTTATATCTGAAATTCCTATCGACACCTATATTTTAAATGCCTATCGGCACCTATATCTGAAATGCCTATCGGCACCTATTTTTGAGATGCCTATCGGAAAATACATCTAAAATACCTATCGGCACCTATTTTTAAAATGCCAATCGGCAAATATATCTGAAATGCCTATCGGCACCTATCTCTGAAATGCCTATCGGCACCAATTTTTGAAATGCCTATCGGAAACTACATCTGGAATGCCTATCAGCACCTATATTTGAAATGCCTATCGGCAACCATATCTGGAATGCCTATCGGCACCTATATTTGAAATGCCTATCGACTCCTATATCTGAAATGCCTATCGACACCTATTTTTAAAATGCCAGTCGGCAACTATATCTGAAATGCCTATCGGCACCTATATCTGAAATGCCTATCGGCACCTATTTTTGAAATGCCTATCTGAAACTACATCTGAAATGCCTATCAGCACCTATATTTGAAATGCCTATCGGCAATTATATCTGAAATGCCTATCGACACCTATATTTGAAATGCCTATCGGCACCTATATTTAAAATGCCTATCGGCAACTATATCTGATATGCCTATCGGCACCTATATCTGAAATGCCTATCGGCACCTATTTTTGAAATGCCTATCGGAAACTACATCTAAAATGCCTATCGTAACCTATTTTTAAAATGCCAATCGGCAACTATATCTGAAATGCCTATCGGCACCTATATCTGAAATGCCTATCGGCACCTATTTTTGAAATGCCTATCGGAAACTACATCTGAAATGCCTATCAGCACGTATATTTGAAATGCCTATCGGCAACCATATCTGAAATGCCTATCGACACCTATATTTGAAATACCTATCGGCTTCTATATCTGAAATGCCTATCGGCACTTATTTTTAAAATGCCAATCGGCGACTATATTTGAAATGCCTATCGGCACCTATATCTGAAATGCCTATCGGCTCCTATTTTTGAAATGCCTATCGGAAACTACATCTGAAATGCCTATCAGCACCTATATTTGAAATGCCTATCGGCAACAATATCTGAAATGCCTATCGACACCTATATTTGAAATAACAATCGGCTTCTATATCTGAAATGCCTATCGGCACCTATCTTTAAAATGCCAATCGGCAACTATATCTGAAATGCCTATCGGCACCTATATCTGAAATGCCTATCGGCACCAATTTTTGAAATGCCTATCCGAAACTACATCTGGAATGCCTATCAGCACCTATATTTGAAATGCTTATCGGCAACCATATCTGGAATGCCTATCGGCACCTATATTTGAAATGCCTATCGGCTTCTATATCTGAAATGCCTATCGACACCTATTTTTAAAATGCCAATCGGCAACTATATCTGAAATGCATATCGGCACATATATCTGAAATGCCTATCGGCACCTATTTTTGAAATGCCTATCGGAAACTACATCTAAAATGCCTATCAGCACCTATATTTGAAATGCCTATCGGCAATTATATCTGAAATGCCTATCGACACCTATATTTGAAATACCTATCGGCTTTTATATCTGAAATGCCTATCGGCACCTATTTTTAAAATGCCAATCGGCAACTATATCTGTAATGCCTATCGGCACCTTTATCTGAAATGCCTATCGGCACCTATTTTTGAAATGCCTATCGGAAACTACATCTGAAATGCCTATCAGCACCAATATTTGAAATGCCTATCGGCAAACATATCTGAAACGCCTATCAACACCTATATTTGAAATACCTATCGGCTTCTATATCTGAAAAGCCTATCGGCACCTATTTTTAAAATGCCAATTGGTAACTATATCTGAAATGCCTATCGGCACCTATATCTGAAATGCCTATCGGCAACAATTTTTGAAATGCCTATCGGAAACTACATCTGGAACGCCTATCAGCACCTATATTTGAAATGCCTATCGGCAACCATATCTGGAATGCCTATCGGCACCTATATTTGAAATGCCTATCGGCTTCTATATCTGAAATGCCTATAGGCACCTATTTTTAAAATGCCAATCGGCAACTATATCTGAAATGCCTATCGGCACCTATATCTGAAATGCCTATCGGCACCTATTTTTAAAATGCCAATTGGCAACTATATCTGTAATGCCTATCGGCACCTATATCTGAAATGCCTATCGGCACCTATTTTTGAAATGCCTATCGGAAACTACATCTGAAATGCCTATCAGCACCTATATTTGAAATGCCTATTGGCCACCATATCTGGAATGCCTATCGGCACTTATATTTGAAATGCCTATCGGCTTCTATATCTGAAATGCCTATCAACACCTATTTTTAAAATGCCAATCGGCAACTATATCTGAAATGCCTATCGGCACCTATATCTGAAATGCCTATCGGCACCTATTTTTAAAATGCCTATCGAGAACTACATCTGAAATGGCTATCAGCACCTATATTTGAAATGCCTATCGGCAACCATATCTGAAATGCCTATCGACACCTATATTTAAAATACCTATCGGCTTCTATATCTGAAAAGCCTAACGGCACCTATTTTTGAAATGCCAATCGGTAACTATATCTGAAATGCCTATCGGCATCTATATCTGAAATGCCTATCGGCACCAATTTTTGAAATGCCTATCGGAAACTACATCTGGAATGCCTATCAGCACCTATATTTGAAATGCCTATCGGCAACCATATCTGGAATGCCTATCGGCACCTATATTTGAAATGCCTATGGCACCTATATCTGAAATGCCTATCGGCACCTATTTTTGAAATGCCTATCGGAAACTACATCTGAAATGCCTATCAGCACCTATATTTGAAATGCCTATCGGCAACAATATCTGAAATGCCTATCGACACCTATATTTGAAATACCTATCGGCAACAATATCTGAAATGCCTATCGACATTTATATTTGAAATACCTATCGACACCTATATTTGAAATACCTATCGGCTTCTATATCTGAAATGCCTATCGGCACCTATCTTTAAAATGCCAATCGGCAACTATATCTGAAACGCCTATCGGCACCTATATCTGAAATGCCTATCAGCTCCTATATTTGAAATGCCTATCGGCAACCACATCTGAAATGCCTATCGCCACCTATATTTGAAATACCTATCGGCCTCTATATCTGAAATACCTATCGGCACCTGTTTTTAAAATGCCAATCGGCAACTATATCTGAAATGCCTATCGGCACCTATATCTGACATGCCTATCGGCATCAATTTTTGAAATGCCTATCGGAAACTACATCTGAAATGCCTTTCAGCACTCATATTTGAAATGCCTATCGGCAACCATATCTGGAATGCCTATCGGCACCTATATTTGAAATGCCTATCGGCTTCTATATCTGAAATGCCTATCGGCACCTATTTTAAAAATGCCAATCGGCAACTATATCTGAAATGCCTATCGGCACCTATATCTGAAATGCCTATCGGCACCTATTTTTGAAATGCCTATCGGAAACTACATCTGAAATGCCTATCAGCACCAATATTTGAAATGCCTATCGGCAATCATATCTGAAATCTCTATCGACACCTATATTTGAAATACCTATCGGCTTCTATATCTGAAATGCCTTTCAGCACTTATATTTGAAATGCCTATCGGCAACCATGTCTGGAATGCCTATCGGCACCTACATTTGAAATGCCTATCGGCTTCTATATCTGAAATGCCTATCGGCACCTATTTTAAAAATGCCAATCGGCAACTATATCTGAAATGCCTATCGGCACCTATATCTGAAATGCCTATCGGCACCTATTTTTGAAATGCCTATCGGAAACTACATCTGAAATGCAAATCAGCACCTATGTTTGAAATGCCTATCGGCAACCATATCTGAAATGCCTATCGACACCTATATTTGAAATACCTATCGGCTTCTATATCTGAAATGCCTATCGGCACCTATTTTTAAAGTGCCAATCGGCACCTATATCTGAAATGCCTATCGGCACCAATTTTTGAAATGTTTATCGGAAACTACATCTGAAATGCCTTTCAGCACTTATATTTGAAATGCCTATCGGCACCTATATCTGAAATGCCTATCGGCACCAATTTTTGAAATGCCTATCTAAAACTACATCTGAAATGCCTATCAGCACCTATATTTGAAATGCCTATCGGCAACCACATCAGAAATGCCTATCGGCACCTATATCTGAAATGCCTATCGGCTCCTATTTTTGAAATGCCTATCGGAAACTACATCTAAAATGCCTATCGGCAACCATTTTTAAAATGCTAATCGGCAACTATATCTGAAATGCCTATCGGCACCTATTTTTGAAATGCCTATCGGAAACTACATCTGAAATGCCTATCAGGAACTCTATTTGAAATGCCTATCGGCAACCATATCTGAAATGCCTATCGACACCTATATTTGAAACACCTATCGGCTTCTATATCTGAAATGCCTATCGGCACCTTTTTTTAAAATGCCAATCGGCAACTATATCTGAAATGCCTATCGGCACCTATATCTGAAATGCCTAGCGGCACCAATTTTTGAAATGCCTATCGGAAACTACATCTGAAATGCCTATCAGCACCTATATTTGAAATGCCTATCGGCTTCTATATCTAAAATGCCTAACGACACCTATTTTTAAAATCCCAATTGGCAACTATATCTGAAATGCCTATCGGCACCTATATCTGAAATGCCTATCGGTACCTATTTTTGAAATGCCTATCGGAAACTACATCTGAAATGCCTATCAGCACTTATATTTGAAATGCCTATCGGCAACCATATCTGGAATGCCTATCGGCACCTATATTTGAAATGCCTATCGGCTTCTATATCTGAAATGCCTATCGGCACCTATTTTTAAAATGCCAATCGGCAACTATATCTGAAATGCTTATCGGCACCTATATCTGAAATGCCTATCGGCACCTATTTTTGAAATGCCTTTCGGAAACTACATCTGAAATGCCTATCAGCACCTATATTTGAAATGCCTTTCGGAAACCATATCTAATATGCCTATCGACATCTATATTTGAAATACCTATCGGCTTCTATATCTGAAATGCCTATCGGCACCTATATCTGAAATGCCTATCGGCACCTATTTTTGAAATGCCTATCGGAATCTACATCTGAAATGCCTATCAGCACCTATATTTGAAATGCCTATCGGCAACAATATCTGAAATGCCTATCGACACCTATATGTGAAATACCTATCGGCACCTATATCTGAAATGCCTATCGGCACCAATTTTTGAAATGTCTATCGGAAACTACATCTGGAATGCCTATCAGCACCTATATTTGAAATGCCTATCGGCAACCATATCTGGCATGCCTATCAGCACCTATATTTGAAATGCCTATCGAGTCCTATATCTGAAATGCCTATCGACACCTATTTTTAAAATACCAGTCGGCAACTATATCTGAAATGCCTATCGGCACCTATATCTGAAAAGCCTATCGGCACCTATTTTTAAAATGCCTATCTGAAACTACATCTGAAATGCCTATCAGCACCTATATTTGAAATGCCTATCGGCAATTATATCTGAAATGCCTATCGACACCTATATTTGAAATACCTATCGGCTTCTATATCTGAAATGCCTATCGGCACCTATTTTTAAAATTCCAATTGGCAACTATATCTGTAATGCCTATCGGCACCTATATCTGAAATGCCTATCGGCACCAATTTTTGAAATGCCTATCGGAAACTACATCTGAAATGCCTATCAGCACCTATATTTGAAATGCCTATCGGCAACCATATCTGGAATGCCTATCGGCACCTATATTTGAAATGCCTATCGGCTTCTATATCTGAAATGCCTATCGGCACATATTTTTAAAATGCCAATCGGCAACTATATCTGAAGTGCCTATCGGCACCTATCTCTGAAATGCCTATCGGCACCTATTTTTGAAATGCCTATCGAAAACTACATCTGAAATGCCTATCAGCACCTATATTTGAAATGCCTATCGGCAACCACATCAGAAATGCCTATCGGCACCTATATCTGAAATGCCTTTCGGCATTTATATCTGAAATGCCTATCGACACCTATATTTGAAATGCCTATCAACACCTATATCTGAAATGCCTATCGGCACCTATTTTTGAAATGCCTATCGGAAAATACATCTAAAATACCTATCGGCACCTATTTTTAAAATGCCAATCGGCAACTATATCTGAAATGCCTATCGGCACCTATATCTGAAATGCCTATCGGCACCTATTTCTGAAATGCCTATCGGAAACTACATCTGAAATGCCTATCAGCACCTATATTTGAAATGCCTATCGGCAACCATATCCGAAATGCCTATCGACACCTATATTTGAAATGCCTATCGGCTTCTATATCTGAAATGCCTATCGGCACCTATTTTTAAAATGCCAATCGGCAACTATATCTGAAGTGCCTATCGGCACCTATCTCTGAAATGCCTATCGGCACCTATTTTTGAAATGCCTATCGAAAACTACATCTGAAATGCCTATCAGCACCTATATTTGAAATGCCTATCGGCAACCACATCAGAAATGCCTATCGGCACCTATATCTGAAATGCCTTTCGGCATTTATATCTGAAATGCCTATCGACACCTATATTTTAAATGCCTATCGGCACCTATATCTGAAATGCCTATCGGCACCTATTTTTGAAATGCCTATCGGAAAATACATCTAAAATAC